>ONZH01031347.1:0-13029 GCA_900303285.1 Rhinella marina
CCACTACGGAGAGGTATCCCTAGAGGCCAGTTTCTGAGGTTAAGACGCAACTGCTCTAGGTCTGACGACTTTGAGCAAGAGGCAAGTAACCTCTATGATAGATTTAAAATGAGGGGCTATCCAGTACGACATCTCAGAGAAGCTTGGCATTATGCACGATCTAGGGACCGTAATACATTGCTCCAAGCGAAACCCAAGGGCAAGGGGGATAGTCAACTCAGAATAGTGGGTACTTTTGATCACGCACATACTGAGATCCGCAACATACTTACCCGATATTGGTCACTTTTAAAGACCGATCCGGATTTGAAGGATTCTCTTCCAGATACTCCGGCTATTACGTTTAGACGGGGCCGGAACATTGGTGACTCTTTGGTGACCAGCCACTTTGAACCACCTAGAAAATATACTTGGCTGGATAACCGGCAGAAGGGTACGTTTCGTTGCGGACACTGCAAAGCGTGTAAATATGTTGGTGTGGGCCACACCTTTGTGAACAGTAGTGGTTCCAAAACATATGAGATGAGAGGCTTTGCTAACTGCAATACCATTAATGTGATCTACATGATGACCTGTGGTTGTGGTTCCCTCTACATAGGGAAGACTTGCAGGGAATTCAAAGTCAGAATCCTAGAACATCTGGGCGATATCAGAAATATTAGGGACAAACCAATAGCCAGACATGTAATCACAAAACATGCAGGTAGGACACAAGGGGTCTCATTCATGGTGATAGAGACTGTTCGTGCATCCATTAGAGGAGGTGACATTGATCAGCTCCTCAAACAAAAAGAATCACGGTGGATATATAGTTTGAATACAATGTCTCCCCATGGACTTAATGAAAACATGGACTATACCTGCTTTATTTAGGACTACTTTTAGAATTTATGATGGGAGTGGGGGCGGGTGATGCACATAACTGTGCTGTACACCCACTGCTAGGGATAATGATACAGATCCTTGAGCAACTTACCTTCTCCCTCAGAGTCCCGGGAATTTGATCATGAGGAATGTTCTGATCACTGATTTGTCAAGGCTATCTGTTAATAGATGTACTTTTCAATCTTCAATAAACATGTACTACCCTAGCGATGTTTTATGATCTGATCGCACTTTTTTTGATGGCTTTGACACGCACCAGGGCTGCTGTGGCACGCAGCGCTGGTGCGTGTGGACGTCATCGACATCTATCCCGGTTGATGTGTGGAACGCAGCGCTTATACGCATGACGTCATCAGTTAGCGCGGCGGCTCCCTGCTGTAATGTGAGCATCTGGCGCGCGGCCTTTAAAAGTGAGGGGCCAGGTGAGTGCGATTGCTCTACCGACCGCGATGCCAGTACCGGGATTCTACTGAACGGCAAACATCTATTTTCATTGTGACCTTATTGTTGGATGAATCCACACGCAAGTATCCTACAGAGGGACATCTGTCTATTCTCTGATTATTGCACTATCTGTTGGCGGCTCTATCTATCTGTGTATGAGTCACAACTTAGGACATCCATTCTAGGTCTAAGCCTGATATCAATGGCTATGTTTGATCTTTAGGCATCTATACCTGAGAATACATCATTTGGGTATTAGGGCCACTATCATTTATGTTTGTATTCATTGGCCTTATTCACAGTGGCCACTTTTGTACACTCTTCCCTTCCATGATTGGATGGGAAGAATGCCGTTCTTTAGTAGCACTATATTATATACTAAATTTGTATGTCATCATAGTTCCATGACATTTATCTCTTGTGAAGGATTCCCCAGTTCCATTATGTCCCCTGAGGAGCTACACTGATGTGATAGCGAAACGCGTCGGGACAAAGGGTTATCTGATAAAATAGTATACCTCCCTTTGTTTATCATGGCAAGGTATATATGGGATCATTAAAACGAGTGATCTGCTCTATATTGAATGGTCACTCTCTGGAACATTTATCTTTGTATTTACAGTGCCTGGATGAGGTGCGGTGTGGGGACATTTGTTATTGTCCCAGTATTATTTATATTTATAACAATCTTAATATTTTTGTACTGTATATATATTGACGGACAACAAATGTATGCTGGGTGATGGGAATCTGTCCTTTGTCAGGGACACCGTAGGGATCACAGGAGGTTCCTGACACGGGATCGCCCCTATCGGGGCGGCCATTCCGTTTATTAGGTAGGGCTTAAATAGAGGCAGGGGTCATTAGGGCTAGTCTATTTCTATAGAGAGGCAACCCTTTACATCAGTTACCCCCCATCTAACTTAGCCTACCTTCTATAATGTAAGTTCACACTCAGTCATTACCCCAATCAAGAGTATTACATCACCTGGGTGTTTTTGTTGGATTGACTACATATATGTTATCTGACCAACTTGATGAAAGTGCAGTCTTTTATTATTTATTCATTAAAGGTTATATTTTAGAGGGTACTTCTGTGATTACAGACGGTGGGTATTAACAGGACGTATATAAAAGAGTTTTGCAGGCACGCAGAACGCACAATACAGGTGCCAAATAAAAGGACTTTTTTTTTTAATATTTCTAGGTACACAGCCGTGTACTACAAGGTCAGATGGTGTGTATTAACACCACGTATATAAAAGAGTTTTGCAGGCACGCAGAACGCACAATACAGGTGCCAAATAAAAGGACTTTTTTTAAAAAATATTTCTAGGTACACAGCCGTGTACTACAAGGTCAGACGGTGTGTATTAACACCACGTATATAAAAGAGTTTTGCAGGCACGCAGAACGCACAATACAGGTGCCAAATAAAAGGACTTTTTTTTTTAAATATTTCTAGGTACACAGCTGTGTACTACCAGGTCAGACGGTGTGTATTAACACCACGTATATAAAAGAGTTTTGCAGGCACGCAGAACGCACTGTACAGGTGCCAAATAACAGGACTTTTTTTTAAATATGTCTGATTACACAGCCGTGTACTAACAGGTCAGACGGTGGGTATTAACAGCACGTATATAAAAGAGTTTTGCAGGCACGCAGAACGCACAATACAGGTGCCAAATAAAAGGACTTTTTTTTAAATATTTCTAGGTACACAGCCGTGTACTACAAGGTCAGACAGTGTGTATTAACACCACGTATATAAAAGAGTTTTGCCGGCACGCAGAACGCACAATACAGGTGCCAAATAAAAGGACTTTTTTTAAAAAACATTTCTAGGTACACAGCCGTGTACTACCAGGTCAGACGGTGTGTATTAACACCACGTATATAAAAGAGTTTTGCAGGCACGCAGAACGCACAGTACAGGTGCCAATTAACAGGACTTTTTTTAAATATGTCTGATTACACAGCCGTGTACTAACAGGTCAGACGGTGGGTATTAACAGCACGTATATAAAAGAGTTTTGCAGGCACGCAGAACGCACAGTACAGGTGCCAAATAACAGGACTTTTTAAAAAAAATATTTCTAGGTACACAGCCGTGTACTACCAGGTCAGACGGTGTGTATTAACAACACGTATATAAAAGAGTTTTGCAGGCACGCAGAACGCACAGTACAGGTGCCAAATAAAAGGACTTTTTTTTTAAATATGTCTGATTACACAGCTGTGTACTAACAGGTCAGACGGTGGGTATTAACAGCACGTATATAAAAGAGTTTTGCAGGCACGCAGAACGCACAGTACAGGTGCCAAATAACAGGACTTTTTTTTAAATATGTCTGATTACACAGCGTGTACTAACAGGTCAGACGGTGGGTATTAACAGCACGTATATAAAAGAGTTTTGCAGGCACGCAGAACGCACAGTAAAGGTGCCAAATAAAAGGACTTTTTTTAAAATATGTCTGATTACACAGCCGTGTACTAACAGGTCAGACGGTGGGTATTAACAGCACGTATATAAAAGAGTTTTGCAGGCACGCAGAACGCACAGTACAGGTGCCAAACAAAAGGACTTTTTTAAAAATATGTCTGATTACACAGCCGTGTACTAACAGGTCAGACGGTGGGTATTAACAGCACGTATATAAAAGAGTTTTGCAGGCACGCAGAACGCACAATACAGGTGCCAAATAACAGGACTTTTTTTTAAATATGTCTGAGTACACAGCCGTGTACTACAAGGTCAGACGGTGTGTATTAACACCACGTATATAAAAGAGTTTTTCAGGCACGCAGAACGCACTGTACAGGTGCCAAATAAAAGGACTTTTTTTTAAATATGTCTGATTACACAGCCGTGTACTAACAGGTCAGACGGTGGGTATTAACAGCACGTATATAAAAGAGTTTTGCAGGCACGCAGAACGCACAATACAGGTGCCAAATAAAAGGCCTTTTTTTAAATATGTCTGATTACACAGCCGTGTACTAACAGGTCAGACGGTGGGTATTAACAGCACGTATATAAAAGAGTTTTGCAGGCACGCAGAACGCACAATACAGGTGCCAAATAAAAGGCCTTTTTTTTAAATATGTCTGATTACACAGCCGTGTACTAACAGGTCAGACGGTGGGTATTAACAGCACGTATATAAAAGAGTTTTGCAGGCACGCAGAACGCACAATACAGGTGCCAAATAACAGGACTTTTTTAAAAATATGTCTGAGTACACAGCCGTGTACTAACAGGTCAGACGGTGGGTATTTACACCTGGTATACAAAAGGGTATTGTAGGCACACAGAACCCAGAACACTAGAGCCAAAGAAACTGTATTTAAAAAAAAAAAATGTACACAGCCGTATACTGCCAGAAGATCAGATGGTGCATATACACACTAGGTATATAACAGGGTTTTGCAGCCAAAAAGAACGCAGAACAGTAGTGCCAAATATAGTTTGGTATGTAGCAGAGCACCTCGTACACCACTAATGCCTCTCTCTGTCCCTACTCCAGCAGCTATCCCTGAATACAGCAGCCGTTCTCTGCAGAGTGTATATAGTAGTAAAGCTATCACTGTACTGCACTATAGTAGCCCTTATAAGGGCTTTTAATCACGCTCCTGCCTGTCCAACAGCTAAAACCTATCTCTCCCTTCTCCAGCCTCTGTCCCTAACTAAGTTCACGCAGCATATGCGAACGAGCAGGAAGACCTGAGTTATTAATATTCGAGGTCAAGTGGTTTTTCCAGCCAATCCATGTAGACGCCGTTTTCGCGCTGCCAGCGTGCTCCGCGGGCCTGTCATACCCCCCCCTGCATGGTGATTGGTGGAAAAAGAGCGCCAGGGAAGGTGGGAGGGGAAACGAATTCTAAGTGCGCCATCGCTGTTATACTCGATCGAAAATGAGTATGCCGAATAGCGTAGTATTCGATCGAATACCGGCTCGATCGAACACTACTCGCTCATCTCTACTGACTACGTTAGCACTATATCACGCTTTTCTGTTTGGATAGCGAATATCGCCACAAACAGTTATTTAAAATGAACAACCCCACAAACACGGATTCAATTTTTTTGGCAATTCAACTTCACTGACTACGTTAGCACAATATTACGATTTTCTGTTTGGATGGCGAATAACGCAGCAAATAGTTATTTAAAACGAACAACCCCACAAACACGGATTCACTGTTTTTTTGGCAATTCAACTTCACTGACTACGTTAGCACAATATCACGCTTTTCTGTTTGGATGGTGAATAACGCAGCAAATAGTTATTTAAAATGAACAACCCCACAAACGCGGATTCACTGTTTTTTTGACAATTCAACTTCACTGACTACGTTAGCACAATATCACGCTTTTCTGTTTGGATGGCGAATAATGCCGCAAATAGTTATTTAAAACGAACAACCCCACAAACACGGATTCACTGTTTTTTTGGCAATTCAGCTTCACTGACTACGTTAGCACAATATCACGCTTTTATGTTTGGATGGCGAATAACGCCGCAAATAGTTATTTAAAACGAACAACCCCACAAACGCGGATTCACTGTTTTTTTGGCAATTCAACTTCACTGACTACGTTAGCACTATATCACGCTTTTCTGTTTGGATGGCGAATAACGCCGCAAATAGTTATTTAAAATGAACAACCCCACAAACACGGATTCACAGTTTTTTTGGCAATTCAACTTCACTGACTACGTTAGCATTATATCACAATTTTCTGTTTGGATGGCGAATAACGCCTCAAATAGTTATTTAAAACGAAGAACCCCACATACACGGATTCAGTGTTTTTTTGGCAATTCAACTTCACTGACTATGTTAGCACTATATCACGCTTGTCTGTTTGTATGGCGAATAATGCCGCAATTAGTTATTTAAAATGAACAACCCCACAAACACGGATTCACTGTTTTTTTGGCAATTCAACTTCACTGACTGCGTTAGTAGAATATCACGCTTTTCTGTTTGGATGGCGATTAACGCCGCAAATAGTTATTTAAAAAGAAGAACCCCACAAACATGGATTCACTGTTTTTTTGTCAATTCAACTACACTGAAGAAGTTAGCACTATATGGCGCTTGTCTATTTGCATAGCGCATAATGCCGCAACTATTTCTTTCACATTTACAAGCTGCCAATAATGGATTATATATGTTTTTCCCCAAACACAACCCAAAAGACATATATTTTTTTAAATTTTTTGTTTTTTATTATTTTATTTTACTTTAGAACAGAGTGCAGTGCTGTATAACAGGCTAACCCCAATGCCCACTCACTGCTGCTCAGTGTACCAGAATAGCGATTTCACTGCCTGATAATCCTCTATGGATTCTGTCTAGAAATCGTCCCTCTCCTGTCCCTGCAATTCAGATTATCTGTCCCTGATCTCCTCATTTCTTTTCTTTAGCAACGTTTTTCTATCACTTGCCCTATTGCTCCTGACGTCTGTCTCTGGTCTAAAATCAATTGCAAATGGTGGATTCCAGCACTGCAGAACTATTTATAGGGCTGTGACATCACAGGACCTGGCTGGATGCTAATTGGCTACATGTCTGCATGTGATCGCATTGTGGGTGTTTACATCTTTGTCCCAGAAATACTTCCCCCATATCATGCCATGTGCTTGCGGCCATTTAGGGGAAAAAAAAAAAAGATTTGTTACTACGAATCGTCATGAAATTCGCTTTCGTTGCGAATTGAATTTTCCATGAAATTCGCAACAAATTCCACTTCGTCAGCTTCGACCCGCTCATCTCTAATTAAAACTACAGGTGAAAAAGGGATGCAAATGAGCTTTTAACAAATACTGCTTCTGGTGCCACCAGATGTAAGTCAGCGATCCTGTAAGTCAAGTTTTGACCCTTTAAAAATGTCTTGAGACATGACTTGAATCCTGACTTAGGCCTCTCACCCAGTTAAGCCAGAACTCTTTGCTCTGCACTGATGAGGGACAATCATCCCGAAACAGCTGTCTGCAGAGTCATGTCTCAAGGCCTATTTAAAGGGTTGAACATTGACTTATAGGATAGCTGGCTGACGTATATCTGATGGCTAAAGGAAAATCCAGCTGCCGCTCTGTAGACTTTATTTCATTTCATGCATAAAACTTAAAACAGAAGACATTTCGGCCTGTCCCAGCTTTTTTCAACTGATAAAGGAATTGGCTGTGATTTGCATATAATGCTGTATGTACATCATTCATTTATTAGTTGAAAAAGGCTGGGGCGGGCCGAAACGCGTCCTGTTTTCTGTTTGGTGCATGAAATGAAATAAAATTTACGTAGACTACAGCGGCTGCAGGGATTTTCTTAAGTATATAAAGTGGATTTTTTTCCCGATGCAGCGCTATTATCAAGTGCTGAGCAATTCCTATCAAGTTTACATCTGGTGGCATCAGACGCAGGGCTTTCTGAGAGCTAAGTTATATCCCTTTCTTCCCAGAATTCCAGAGGAGCATGTATGGCCTATAAGCCTCCTCACACCTAAGGCACCTAGTTGGAGGGTACTATACAGAGAGATAGTATCCTCCAACTACAGGTGAAGCAACACAGATTATCTTTTATGTATCAACAGGTGAATTAAATTAGACAGCAAGGGAACAGTTGTTAAAATTGCTGAATTAGAGGTAAGAAAAATGGACAGGTATAAGGCAATACCAAGGCTTTCAGACAGTAGAGTGCGTCAAAGTATCTAGATATGCATGTTAGATTCAAAGTAATAAGACAGTGACCAACTCTACAGATGCAAAATCGAGCTTGTAGATTCCTCTGAATACAGAGAGGGGAATGGCCGATCAAAAAGGCATGCATTATAGTGAACTTCTTGATCTCCAGAAGACCCAAGAGGCCCAGATCACCAAGAATTTATCATGAGACCAGGAGTACCAACTAGATAACTCCTGCAAGCGGAAAAATTCTCTTACTGTATTAAGCAACTCAGGTACTGGGGACTTTAAAGCCAACTGAAACCAATTTAAGAGTATGAGGATAACGGATATCGGCCGCGTGCGTTCCTTCATTTCATTCTGCACGTCTGTCCCTATGTTAAAAATTCCTATTCTTGTATACAAGAGGATATTTTCATATTTTTTGTAGGGTGACAGAGATAAATGAGTCTTCACTAGAGATGAGCGAGCACTAAAATGCTCGGGTGCTCGTTATTCGAGTCAAATTTTTCTGGATGCTCGGGTGCTCGTTTCGAATAACGAACCCCATTGAAGTTAATGGGAGACTCAAGCATTTTTTGCAGGGGACCAAAGCTCTGCACAGGGAAGGTTGCGTGAAAACCTGGAAACCTCAGAAAATGATGGAAACACCACGGAAATGGACAGGAAACAGCAGGGGCAGCATGCATGGATGCCTCTGAGGCTGCCTAATCGTACCATTACACCAAATTCTGGCCAACAGCCTGGTGGTGACCCTCAAGACAATTGTGCTGACCCAGACAAAGATGGGCAAGGCACATGCCCATCCAGGGGCTGGCTGGCAAATTTTAGCCTGGGTGGCAAGCACACAGCACTGGCCCATGTGTAGCGGCCCACCCTTAACCTGTTTAACTCCGCCTACCATAAAGCCGGTATAGGTAAATGGGCTTTAAATGGTTAAAAGGCGGCAGCTGGTTGTGTTTTCATGTTGGATCCTAGATATAGAACATGTCTGAGTCCGTAGCAACAGCCTGATCATTAGAGGGACCAGATTTACCAACCCCTGAGCTGAAGAGACTCCATTGAGTACAATAGGGTCTGCTCAGGATGCTGCTCCTTTACCGAACAAAAAAGTCTTGCATGCAGAACTTTTCTGCCCAGTCTTTTTAACAGAATCTGTGACCCAAGCGCAAATGTGAATGGATAGTATTAGACGTATAGCATCAGATGTATGTTTAACACACAAATACAGAGCAAGATCACTACATACACACAGCACCAGAACCAAACCTAGAGGACAAACACAGCACCAGAACCAAGTTCACTGCATGAATACAGCACCAGAACCAAACCCATAAGTCAAAACAGCACCAGAACCAAGTTCTCTACATAAATATAGCACCAGAGCCAAGTTCTCTACATAAATACAGCACCGGAACCAGGTTCTCTACATAAATACATCACCCGAACCAAGTTCTCTACATGAATACAGCACCAGAGCCAAGTTCTCTACATAAATACAGCACCAGAACCAAACCTAGAAGTCAAACACAGCACCAGAACCAAGTTCACTGCATGAATACAACACCAGAACCAGGCCCATACGTCAAATACAGCAACAAAATCAACAAGAAATATAGCACCATAACTAAAACCATAAGTCAAATACAGCACCAGAACCTAGTTGAATACATAAATACAGCACCAAAACCAAGTTCTCTACACAAATACATCAGCAGAACCAAGTTCTCTACATAAATACAGCACCAGAACCAATTTCTCTACATAAATACATCACCAGAACCAAGTTCTCTACATAAATACATCACCAGAACCAAGTTCTCTACATAAATACATCACCGGAACCAAGTTCTCTACATAAATACAGCACCAGAATCAAGTTCAATACATAAATACATCACCAGAACCAATTTCTCTACATAAATACATCACCAGAACCAAGTTCTCTACATAAATACAGCACCAGAACCAAGTTCAATACATAAATACAGAACCAGAACCAAGTTCTCTACATAAATACAGCACCAGAACCAAGTTCTCTACATAAATACAGCACCAGAACCAAGTTCAATACATAAATACAGAACCAGAACCAAGTTCTCTACATAAATACAGCACCAGAACCAAGTTCTCTACATAAATACAGCACCAGAACCAAGTTCAATACATAAATACATCACCAGAACCAAGTTCTCTACATAAATACAGCACCAGAACCAAGTTCAATACATAAATACATTACCAGATGGTTTAGTACAGATACCATCTGAGTAGTCAGGTCAGCCCTCGCCATATGAAACTACAGCTCCCAGTATGGCCTGAACAAGTGTAAAGGGATGCTGGGAGTTGTTGTGCAAAACAGCATGCTACCACCCATCATCAGCTGTAGATCATCCAGGTGACTACAGCTCCCATCATACACAGTCAGTAGCATAATAATAATTTCCATTTAGTGACTTACAGGTGACGTCTCTTCCTGAGTTCTTCCCCATCTGGTTCAGACCACCATGCCGACTCCTCCCATCCACAATGCAGCTTTGCAGCACCAGAACCTAGTTGAATGCATAAATACAGCACCAAAACCAAGTTCTCTACACAAATACATCAGCAGAACCAAGTTCTCTACATAAATACAGCACCAGAACCAATTTCTCTACATAAATACATCACCAGAACCAAGTTCTCTACATAAATACATCACCAGAACCAAGTTCTCTACATAAATACAGCACCAGAATCAAGTTCAATACATAAATACATCACCAGAACCAATTTCTCTACATAAATACATCACCAGAACCAAGTTCTCTACATAAATACAGCACCAGAACCAAGTTCTCTACATAAATACAGCACCAGAACCAAGTTCAATACATAAATACAGAACCAGAACCAAGTTCTCTACATAAATACAGCACCAGAACCAAGTTCTCTACATAAATACAGCACCAGAACCAAGTTCAATACATAAATACAGAACCAGAACCAAGTTCTCTACATAAATACAGCACCAGAACCAAGTTCTCTACATAAATACAGCACCAGAACCAAGTTCAATACATAAATACAGCACCAGAACCAAGTTCTCTACATAAATACAGCACCAGAACCAAGTTCAATACATAAATACATCACCAGAACCAAGTTCTCTACATAAATACAGCACCAGAACCAAGTTCAATACATAAATACATTACCAGATGGTTTAGTACAGATACCATCTGAGTAGTCAGGTCAGCCCTCGCCATATGAAACTACAGCTCCCAGTATGGCCTGAACAAGTGTAAAGGGATGCTGGGAGTTGTTGCGCAAAACAGCATGCTACCACCCATCATCAGCTGTAGATCATCCAGGTGACTACAGCTCCCATCATACACAGTCAGTAGCATAATAATCATTTCCATTTAGTGACTTACAGGTGACGTCTCTTCCTGAGTTCTTCCCCATCTGGTTCAGACCACCATGACGACTCCTCCCATCCACAATGCAGCTTTGCAGATTTTGCCGAGAAGATGTCTTCAGCTTCACGCTTTACCAACACATTGGCACCCTGCATACTGACACAAACTCATCTTAGTGCCACATTCTGTGCCCTGAATATAACAGCAGCATTAGTGCCACATACTCTGTATACAGTGCCATATGCCCTCTGTATATAGTGCCACATGCTCTGTGCCCTCTGCATATAGTGCCACACACTCTGTGCCCTCTGTATATAGTTCCACATACTCTGTGCCCTCTGTATATAGTGCCACATACTCTGTGCCCTCTGTATACAGTGTCATATGCCCTGTGCCCTCTATATATAGTGCCACATACTCTGTGCCCTCTGTATACAGTGCCATATGCCCTCTGTATATAATGCCACATGCTCTGTGCCCTCTGTATATAGTGCCACACACTCTGTGCCCTCTGTATATAGTGCCACATGCTCTGTGCCCTCTGTATATAGTGCCACATACTCTGTGCCCTCTGTATATAGTGTCATATGCCCTGTGCCCTATATATATAGTGCCACATACTCTGTGCCCTCTGTATACAGTGCCATATGCCCTTTACCCTCTGTATATAGTGCCACATGCTCTGTGTCCTCTGTTTATAGTGCCACATGCTCTGTGCCCTCTGTATATAGTGTCATATGCCCTGTGCCCTCTGTTTATAGTGCCACACACAGTTCCCCTAATGCTAGTGCCACATGCTTGGTGCCCCTTATAAAATGTGCCTCTTATATGTGCCCCTTTGTGTATAGTGCCCCTTCAGTGTGCCCCCTTTATGTATTTTGCCTCTTGCAGTATATGTGCCCATTTGTCTATAGTGACCCTTCAGTGTGCCCTCTGAATACAGCGTACACACACTGTATTATAATACTCGGTAAAAGCTAGATTGCAGGGGGTGAAACGTCACTGGCTACAAGTTGCTAACGGTCACATGACAAGCTAGATGCAGTGGGTATATAGAGTATATACAGCAGTGCATATAATATATATCTATACACACTGCATCTATTATACCTCGTACCTCACATATCAGTATACGGCTGTAGAGATGAGCGAGTAGTGTTCGATCGAGCCGGTATTCGATCGAATACTACGCTATTCGGCATACTCGATTTCAATCGAGTATAACGGCGATGGCGCACTTAGAATTCGTTTCCCCTCCCACCTTCCCTGGCGCTCTTTTTCCACCAATCAACATGCAGGGGGGGTATGACAGGCACGCTGAGCACGCTGGCAGCGCGAAAACAGCGTCTACATGGATTGGCTGGAAAAACCATGTGACCTCGAATATTAAAAACTCAGCTCTTCCTGCTCGTACGCATATGCTGCGTGAACTTAGTCAGGGACAGAGGCTGGAGAAGGGACAGACAGGTTTTAGCAGTTGGACAGGCAGGAGCGTGATTAAAAGCCCTTATCAGGGCTACTATAGTGCACTACAGTGATAGCTTTACTACAAGATACACTTTACAGAGAACGGCTACCGTATTCAGGGATAGCTGCTGGAG
>ONZH01031348.1:0-212692 GCA_900303285.1 Rhinella marina
AAGATATAAACCGCAAGTGATACTGGGAGAGGAAGGGGTAAATAGGAGAAAGCTAATTGCCAAGCGGCAACAGCTGAGGGGAAGGGGTGTGGTGAACAGCACCCAAACAAAGGGAATAGCCTGTCAAATATGTCACTTAGAAAGCCGCGCAGAACGTCTGATTCCAGACGCAAGCCTACTCGTGACACAGAAGTGGATATGCTCGCTGATGGTGCTTGCGAAGGTCCAGGTGCAGGGCGGGAGACATCTGGGCCTGTGTCTTGGACAGGGGATTGGCTAGCACGTAACACAGGGGAAGAGAAGGTAGTGGTGGGATCCACAGACCCCTGATTGTGGACCCAGATGTTTGGCCCACCTATCATCGTGCTTTGCTGCCATGAGGATCGTACTGGTGGTGGTCAGGTTGCTAGTGTTCATGCCCTTGCTCATTTTGGTATGGCACAGGTTGCAAATGACAATTATTTTATTGTCAGCACTTTCCTCAAAAAAGCGCTAGACTGCGGAACACCTACCCCTTGGCAAGGGAGATTGCCGCAAGGGGGGCTCAGGGGAACAGTTGTGGGCCTGTTTGGCATGGCCTGCCTTCTCCTTTTTGCCACCCCACTGCCTCTCCCAGCCTGTTGCAGTGCTGCGGATCCCTCCCCCTCTGTACTGCTGTCCTCGCTTGGCTTGCCACCTTCCCAGGTTGGGCCAGGGATTTCATCGTCCGCCACCTCCTCTTCCACTTCTTCACTCTGGTCCTCCTCCTGACATGTTGACCTTGAGTGCTGCTAACACTCAAAAACATTATGGGAGAGTTCCTGCTGCTGATCTGACCATGTAAAATATTAGGGGGTGAGGGCCTGCTACTACTTGCGCTTTATATACAAGTAAATACACTCACCGGCCACTTTATTAGGTACACCATGCTAGTAACGGGTTGGACCCCCTTTTGCCTTCAGAACTGCCTCAATTCTTCGTGGCATAGATTCAACAAGGTGCTGGAAGCATTCCTCAGAGATTTTGGTCCATATTGACATGATGGCATCACACAGTTGCCGCAGATTTGTCGGCTGCACATCCATGATGCGAATCTCCCGTTCCACCACATCCCAAAGATGCTCTATTGGATTGAGATCTGGTGACTGTGGAGGCCATTTGAGTACAGTGAACTCATTGTCCTGTTCAAGAAACCAGTCTGAGATTATTCCAGCTTTATGACATGGCGCATTATCCTGCTGAAAGTAGCCATCAGATGTTGGGTACATTGTGGTCATAAAGGGATGGACATGGTCAGCAACAATACTCAGGTAGGCTGTGGCGTTGCAACGATGCTCAATTGGTACCAAGGGGCCCAAAGAGTGCCAAGAAAATATTCCCCACACCATGACACCACCACCACTAGCTTGAACCGTTGATACAAGGCAGGATGGATCCATGCTTTCATGTTGTTGACGCCAAATTCTGACCCTACCATCCGAATGTCGCAGCAGAAATCGAGACTCATCAGACCAGGCAACGTTTTTCCAATCTTCTACTGTCCAATTTCGATGAGCTTGTGCAAATTGTAGCCTCAGTTTCCTGTTCTTAGCTGAAAGGAGTGGCACCCGGTGTGGTCTTCTGCTGCTGTAGCCCATCTGCCTCAAAGTTCGACGTACTGTGAGTTCAGAGATGCTCTTCTGCCTACCTTGGTTGTAACGGGTGGCAATTTGAGTCACTGTTGCCTTTCTATCAGCTTGAACCAGTCTGCCCATTCTCCTCTGACCTCTGGCATCAACAAGGCATTTCCGCCCACAGAACTGCCGCTCACTGGATGTTTTTTCTTTTTCGGACCATTCTGTGTAAACCCTAGAGATGGTTGTGCGTGAAAATCCCAGTAGATCAGCAGTTTCTGAAATACTCAGACCAGCCCTTCTGGCACCAACAACCATGCCACGTTCAAAGGCACTCAAATCACCTTTCTTCCCCATACTGATGCTCGGTTTGAACTGCAGGAGATTGTCTTGACCATGTCTACATGCCTAAATGCACTGAGTTGCCGCCATGTGATTGGCTGATTAGAAATTAAGTGTTAACTAGCAGTTGGACAGGTGTACCTAATAAAGTGGCCGGTGAGTGTATATGTTTCCTAACAATATTTCCTCTAAAATTGATGTTATATTTGGTTTTGGGGGGTATTCTTGTCATTCCGTAAAAGTGGCGTAATACTCGGACAACATCGTTCCCAGTAGCAACTTTGGAGTCCATGATGCATCCAGACATTCTCCCCATGCTGTTCCCAAACCATTTCAGTAGTGTTTACACCATTTTCTCAACTTTCCCTATGAACTAGACACCCTCCCCTCTTCAGAGCAGGGGGTGCCTGGTTTAGTGCTTGGGTTCTCCCATTGACTTCCATTGTGCTCGGGTGCTCAGTTGAGTACTCGAGCAATGGCTAGTGTTCGACCCGAGCACCCAAACACTACGGTGCTCGATCATCACTATGTGTTATCAGTATACTGAGCTACAGATATGTATTAACTATAATCTTTATCGTTCATTATGTTTTTCCAATTTGCCCATAAAAGATGTTGGCTGTCCATGATTTTGGGAAAGGGTGCCAAGAAAAATTCTGGTTGGCAACCCTGCTTATCAGCTGTATTCAGGATCATAATCCTTGACAATCAGAGCAGAGAGGAGGCTTCTGTAGTTCACTGCTCTGAAGTAACTTGTCCTGCGGTGTGATTAGGACAGGTTTTGTATGTACTGTACTAATAGGTTGGGGTATGTACTGATGATTGCTCCCTAGACATAACAAGCCATTATTACTAATACATTTGGGAATGTAATATTTATATATTTTCAGTAATTCAATTTTAGCAATTCCTGTTGACCCCCTTTAAATATATAAACACACAAAAATAAATAATTAAAATGGGTTCCATATTTCGTCTTGTTCCTTTCCATATATACTGTATGTATACCGTAATTTCACTTGAATGGGGCAATAATGGCGATGGTTTTGGTTGGCATTTTTTATTTCCTTTATTTGTGTTTTATTGTATTTTTACTTATATTTTTAATTTATTTTTGGCACATAATGTGTCCCCCATGATGTTATTAAAAGACCTCTGAGTACACTAACCCTTTTCCTTTTAGACTTTTTCCACTGTAACGGGCGAATCCAAAAGAGCCGCAGTAACAGGTGAAATATACAAAGGCAGAGCTGATGAGGGTCTACAAAGACCCAGCAGCTCTGCTATCAATTCACTCCAAAGTGCTCATTGAGCGCTATTCACCAAGCAGAGAAGGCAGAAGCAGTAATAAAGTGAATCTGTCTTCTCCTGTGGTCCTTGACTGTCACTAACAGCCAGAGACCTGACATACTCCTGTGAGAGTGCAGAAGCTTTAATCCAGCGTCGTAAGGTGATACGGTCAGAAACACAGCTGAACGCACAAGCAGCTGATTAGCCCAGCAGGATGTGGGTCACAAACTGTTTCTGTGCAGGCTTCGAGTTGTGCACCCCTGCACTACATAAAGAGTACATAAAGAATTTAATGTAATTTCTGATCTTTGTTAAAGAAGAACTCCCGACAAAAATTTTATTCCATGTCCTGCTAGAAATGTACATGATATAATCTGTAGTGAATGTCATTTTCTTACCAGTGTCTGAATTTTTGACTTATATCATCCTGAAGTTTCTTATCTGTGTCATGTGACCAGCAATTAGACCCACCAACCCACACATAGACCTATGTGTGGACAGGAAGTCTAATTCTATATGTATTCTTATGAGACTGAAAGTGAGGCTCCCATAGGAATGAATAGAGCAGTTACTGGCTTTCTGTCCTGGGTCAGTTGGAGGTCAGGGAGTTGGTCACATGACCCAGCTACAATAAGAAGAGAGGTTTTTACTCACAGAAACAGTTACTGATAAGAAAATGACATTCACTACAGATTATATCATGCACCTTTCTAACAGGTCAGAGAATAAAAATTTTTGCGGGAGTTCTTCTTTAAAGCCCTAAAAGTTGTTAAGCTTGCCACCTGCAATTTGGGAATGTGATTCTGTTATGCTCTTTCTGACCCACCTGTAGCACAGAATCAGGTCTAGTCATTGCTTCAGGGACTGCGAGCAGGATGTAGAGGCATGGCTCAGAGACAGACAGGCAAGTCACACAGAGGCTCCAGTCCTGTTTCCTCCTTGGCGGGCTGGGCCTGTCACTGGAGTGTGAGTTGATTGGTGGGGGAGTAGTTCCCGGTCACTGCTTCTCCACCAATTAGCTTAAAGGGGTTATTACATAATTAATGTAAAAAATGAAAATCAGGCAATATACAGATACATTTTCTTGAATAACTCAGTGGCTATACAGTATATAATATAGTCTATAGTATTCACATCCAGGTGCTGATTTGAAAACTGTACATAATTTTTCGTGGGACAACGCCTTTAACACTTGGTACTGCAGAGTAGAGGGAGGAGAATCATGCTTCTCTCTCCTCCTCCTTTGTTTATCGATGCGTGGAGAGAGCAGCGCCACGGCTGGCAAGAGGCAGATAAACGGTACCATGGGCTCTGGGCTGGATGGCAACTGTGAGCCACCCCCCAGCCCAGTACACCCACCATAAACATGCATGCTCCCATAAACATGTTCATCACACATAGGGAGGCTGTTTTACACATGTTCACCACAGACATGTATAGTCACATACACACTTTCACCACACAGGGATGCTCCTATACAGAAGTTCACCAGAAGGCACAGGGATGCAATAGATAGATAGATAGATATCCTGGGACACGATGGAGAGGGGGACACAGTAAAGCAGAAGCCAGAGGGGAATTAGAGACCAGTAGAACTGCTGGGTGGAGTCAGTAGAGAAGCAACTAGGGTGTGTGAGGGATGAGAATCCATTTTGTAAAACTATGTCCTGCATCTTGTGCATATGTGGAAAATTACTGAGCCAGGTGTGAGAATGTGGGGTGTTTTCTGTGTATAAGATAGCTACAAGGCCGAGGTAAGTAGCTCATTTGCTTTCTCGCTCCCCCTCATTTTCTCATCCCCCTTATCAGAGTTTGATGTCCAGGAGAGTTATGTTTTGGTTTCTCAGTTTCAGGATGTACTATTGAAGAATGTCAGCTCTGAGATAAGAAACTTTCTAATTAGTAGAACCTTGTTAGTATAGTGTGGAAGTATTACCTTTTATGAATAACCAATCAAATCATTAGTTTTGATTTCCACCCCCTTGGTGGTGGGCCAGATTTGTCTATGATTATCTGTAGTGTTATAAGATGTATACGTATGTAAAATAAAGGAAACAGAGAATTTGATTCATCCAAGGTACATGTGTCAATTTTCTCAATGAGCGCTCATTAACATTAAATTGGGACCCCGGCAATCATAGAGAAGGGGGTTTTGCCCCAACAAAATTTGGCGACCAACGCGGGGCTCGACTAAAGGACACTTCATTGATCTCCCGACAGCTTGGATAATCTGGACCGGGACGGACAGATATAAAAGACAGCACTGCAAGGTAAGAGACTTTATCTTACAATATATCTGTGCCTCCCTGACCGGTTGTCTGGCTCGAGGGATTGTTGAACGAATGTATGTATTAAGTCCTTTTACAGTCGAGTCCATATTGATAAAGAACCTTGAAAGTTGAAAATACCTATGATTGTTGGGTTTAGTTTCTGATCAGGAGTAACTTTGATTGGGATGTTTTTGGTCTGGTTTTAGGAGTCACGGTATATGTCTTGCTTGTTCTTTACTGGGTTTGGAAAATTACAGAACATTATAGAAAGGGAAAGCTCAGGGACAAAGTACACTATGTGATTTAGTGGGAAAGCTTTGTTGGGACTGAGGATAATAAATCTCAGAAGCAAAGTACACTCGATGAAGTGGGGAAGCTCTGTTTGAAACTGAGGGGAAATAGACATTTGAATTTTGTTACTTTCTATAGTTGTTCTGGTTGGTACAGTTGAAGAGCAATGGGGAATAATTTCAGTATACCGGAAGGTTATAAGACAGCCAAAACATTGGTGAAGGAAAAAGGAGGTAAAGAGGGTTTGAAGAATGTGGACAGAGTGCTGGAGAAGGCAGGGATGAAGTACGGGAATCTTAACTCTAGGAGTACTAGTACGGTGGCACCATGATTTATGGAGGAAGCTCCGAGGAAGCTAGTCTGGGAAAGATTCAGAAGGACTCATTGTGGTTGGATAAAGGATCATGGATGTGAAGAAGTGGTTGATACATGGATAAAGGTAGCTTGTGAGATTGAAACTGAGGGTGAAGAGGAGAAGTTGTGCAAGGCAGATTGTTGTATACTCAGAAACAGCAATGTGAGAAGTCTGGAGAAACGCCACCTCCATACCCTCTGGCCAATGCAGCAACCAGAGATCCTAGGAGTGGACCAGAGGGATGGACATGTAATGTCTATGGAAATCAGAACCCAGACTGGACTGACACTTGTAAGGTTTGTGGGGCATGTCGACCCCAGAAACCGGCAGGCATTTATCCTGTATTGACTAAGACTAGAATCCTACCTGGTCAGACACCCAAATCAGACACCACGGACCCGTCCGCCCCAATGGCTCCCGAAGCCCCAGGACCGTTAGGACAGTGGGGTTATATTGCTGTGACAGAATATCACCCTTGGAGTTCTAAAGACAAATTAGGACTGCTGACTAGACTCCCAGACCCCCTGATGAGACCAATGCCCACTGTCAGGATGTTACAGCAGATTCAGGCGACATACAGAGCCACTTGGGCTGACCTGAAGGACTTAATGTTGCTAAAACTAGGGGAATCACAGTATCAGGTTGTCGACCCTTTCCTGACTGAACATAGAAGGATGGCTTTTGACAATTTGTCTCTAGAGGACTGGGAGAAGACTTTACCATCAGGAACAGAGTTTGTCCATATTTTCAAGGAATGGGCAAAGGGAAAAGAAGATGAGAGTTCCAGAAATCTAAAAGACATAGTTCAGGGACTTCAAGAGACAGTAGAGACGTATGCAGCTGGACTGCGGACCCTTTGGACTGACATGGGTTGGGATCAGACTGGACCAATGGGTGAGAAAATGTTGACATCAGCATTTATGGAAGGCTTAAGACCTGCTCCGTAAGCCAAGCTAAAAGCTTGTAAACCTGAGTGGTGAGTCACTCCACTGTCACAATTGATTGCTGCTGCAAAAGGTTTAGAACTGGACATGAAAAAGAATTCAGGGGCTTCAGTCAAATATGTCAATCAGGGACAGCAACAAACATCCCGTAGAGATCTCAGATGTTATAAATGTGGGAAACCTGGCCACATAAAACGAGATTGCCGCGCTCTGTGCCGGCAACGGGAAACACCCAAAGTCACTGATAATGGATATCAACAGACCTCCACTGCTATTTCCACCCCCTGCTAGGAAATAGGCAACCCCGTGCCGGTACTGCTCGCAAAAACTGAAGAAAAGGGCCGTCAACTTGATGTACCCGTATCCATAGGCAACAGAAAGGCAGTACCATTCCTGGTTGACACGGGGGCAGCCAAAACAGTAGTAGACCAGAGTTTCTTGTGAAAGGAAAATACATACAATACAACCGCATGCTTGTTTAATAAATTAGAGACTCTTGGCAAATATATTTTGTACAAAATTATCTGAGCCCATTCACCGAATCGTCAAGGTGTTCTCTGCAGAATGGGAACCTAACACTATCTCCTACCTGTTTTGTGCCAGACTTGGCTTCCAAATAATCAGGGGGTGTTTTGTTCCACATGCATGCTGCATCTGCTCTGCCTTTTGCCATTTCTGGTGCTTCAAAGGCCTCCCCTAGTTCAGGAATGCAGATACTAGCATGCATGCCGAATCACTCGGCTTTATAGTTGCACTGATTAAAAACAACCTGTGGGGCAGATGGGTTAGTCAGGAGTGCATGACCAAGTGGAGTAGCCACACCTCCAGTACAAACTTACAAATTTCAGTCAGCACATCCCAGAGCGCAGGTGCTGGTTGCTATGGCTTAATACATGTCAAAGGAAAATACATACAATACAACCGCACACCGCTAACCAGATAAAGCACAAAATGATATAGAGTATTCTAAAGCTCATGCTATGCTTGTTTAAAAATTAGAGACTCTTGGCAAATATATTTTGTACAAAATTATCTGAGCCGCCGTCTGTATTTTCCTTTGACATGTATTTAGCCATAGCAACCAGCACCTGCGCTCTGGGATGTTTTGTTTTGCTCAGAAATGCAGGGTCACAGCATGGCCGTGCTGACTCAGAAACATGGTGACCGCCAGCGGCTAGTGGCGTACTTTTCTGCCTGCTACTCTGTTACCAATCCCAGATTCAGAAATGGGGGAAGGGGCAGAGAAGGTAAAGGCAGCCTCCTAAATGACATTATGGAACAGGATCCCCATGACTGTGTACAATTGATGCAACAAGAAATGTCAGGATTTAATCATGTACGTGAAAACCCCCTTGATAACCCTGATTTCGAGTATTTTGTAGATGGAAGTCGGTTCCACACTGGATACAGTGGTCACACAGCATGCGGTAGGGACAGCTGAACCACTGCCACCCCACATGTCGGCACAAGAGGCAGAGCTGAAGGCACTCACTGAGGCATGTAAATTGGTCAAGGGGAAGAGGTGAACATCTACACCGACTCAAGGTATGCTTTTGGTATTGCACATGACTATGGACCCATATGGCGGGCTAGAGACTTTCTAACATCAGCAGGCCAGCCAATTAAAAGACTCTGTACTAGAACTTATGAACTCTCTGACTCTCAGAGGAGGTTGCTGTTATTAAGGTAAAGGCTCATACAATATGTACCACGGTGGAAGCAAAAGGCAATGACTGAGCAGACAAGGCGGCCAAACAAGCTGCACTCCAGCCACTAAATGCTGACGCCACCCCGGTGAGAGCCTTGAGACCTGAGGACATTTCAGCGAATGCTCGAACAAGCCCCTCCTGAGGAAAAAGAACAAGGAGCCAAACCTGATGAACATGGGATTTGGAGAAAATTTGTTTACCACGCCCTCTATACCCAGCTATGGCTCAGGAGGCCCACGGGCCCACTCACCTATCAGAAGGTGCCATGGTAAGTGTGGCTAATGCAGGGTGGATTGCTCCAGGATTTTCTACAGTAGCCGCTTGGTTTTTACAAGGATGTATGGTCTATGAATTGAACAATCCTGGTCAAGTGGTGAAGACTCCAAGCAAGCACACCCCGAGGCCACTTTACCCGTTCCAGAGACTGCAGATAGACTATATACAACTGCCTATGGTAGGAGTATATGAGTTTGTGCTTGTGTGTGTTGATCTCTTTTCAGGGTGGCCAGAAGCGTTCCCAGTAGCAAAGGCAAATGCAAAGAACACAGCAGAGAAGCTGGTCAGTGAACTGGTGTGCAGGTATGATGTCCCTGAAGTTATTGAATCAGACAGGGGTTCCCCAGATTAGGATTGTATTTTCCACAACTGGTTGTAAATGAACAATGATAGCCTAACAAGCTACGTGTGGCCCTCACAAAGAGGCTTGAGAACTCCCATAAACAAGTGTTTGCTTCCCTTCCAGATCCAGTAGAAGGAACACACAGTCTGAAACCAGGAGACTGGGTAGTGATAAAAAGACATGTAAGAAAAGGCCTGGATCCCAGATTTGATGGTCCTTTCCAAGTCTTGTTGACTACTCATACAGCAGTAAAGGTTGAAGGAAAGTCTAACTGGATACACGCTTCTCAATGCAAGAAAGTTCCGACGCCCAAGGATGAGGTTGATCCTGCTGATGGCCGCCCTAATCCTGGCAACAATGGCCCTGTACCAACAACTGAAGGATGAATGGGACAATGCACTTATCTGACATCACCAGGTGCTGTTCAGAGGACTCAATGACACTGACAGTAACATTAAGGACTGTTGGATCTGTACTCACAGTCCTGTGGGTTCAAGAACTGTGCCTTATCTGGCAATCCCTTTAACTTTTAAAGAACTTATTCATGATGAGGAGACACTTTCTCATTTCTAAATCCCACTAACTGGTTCAAATCGGTCAGTGGGTGGTTGGTGGGAATTTTACAAACAATAATGCAAGTAGTGTTGATTAAAGTAGTAGTATACGCTGTGATTAAGCTTATGTTTATGTGCGCCAACAGGTTCTTACCAAAAGGAGAAACTTCCAGGATTATTGAGAAGTCTTGAGAACTGCATTGATACCTGGGAGGGAATCTGGCCTCCAGCTGGCGGTTGGGCCTATCCCAGCTGAAGTACCTCTGGGTTAAGATGTCAGTTCCAAGATATCTAAAAATGGGGGAATTGTGAGGGATGAGAATCCATTTTGTAAAACTATGTCCTCCATCTTGTGCATATGTGGAAAATTAATGAGCCAGGTGTGAGAATGTGGGGAGTTTTCTGTGTATAAGATAGCTACAAGGCCGAGGTAAGCAGCTCACTTGCTTTCTCGCTCCCCCTTATTTTCTCATCCCCCTTATCAGAGTTTGATGTCCAGGAGAGTTATGTTTTGGTTTCTCAGTTTCAGGATGTACTATTGAAGAATGTCAGCTATGAGATAAGAAACTTTCTAATTAGTAGAAAATTGTTAGTATAGTGCGGAAGTATTACCTTTTATGAATAACCAATCAAATCATTAGTTTTGAGTTCCACCCCCTTGGTGGTGGGCCAGATTTGTCTATGATTATCTATAGTGTTATAAGATGTATATGTATGTAAAATAAAGGAGACAGAGAATTTGATTCATCCAAGGAGCATGTGTCAATTTTCTCAATGAGCGCTCATTAACATTAAATTGGGACCCCGGCAATCATAGAGAAGGGGGTTGGCCCAACAGGTGAGACAGGAAGAAAGCAGCTAGGTGGTTGGGGGGCAGAGGAAATAGCATCTAGAAGAGCCGAGGCAGGCAGAGGACGGAAGAGTTGCTGTGATGGAGAATAGTCAGGAAACTCTTTGATCTTCCTCTGGTGCTGCACTGCTGCTTCTCTCCCCGCCCCTTCCTTCTAAAGGCCAAGTGCAGAGCTCTGAGTGTGTTAAGAGGTTCTGAGCTGGTGGTCAGGCTTTCTGCTTGCACAATACTCTGTGGGTCAAGCAGCAGTTTTAGATGTCACAAGAGCATCTTTCATTGGCTGGATGTGGTAGTGAAGTCTAATACTTGATGCTGTGCTTGTTGTCAGATGTGCAGGACAGCTAATAAATTTAGGGATGAATGAGGGCCAAAAATATTAAAATGAGGGACAAAAATATGAACCTGCCCACCTTTTCTAAAAGTTGCAAGGGAGGTGGAATGGAAAAGGTAAAAAAGTTAAAATTGTTGACACAAAACAGCACTTGCTTTAAAAATGGTGACTCAAGTTGATAAATTTCCCCAAAAAAATTCACACGTCATTTTTAAAATGGATAGAATGCAAAAATAGAGCCACACTCAGCACTTACCTATTAACTCATAAGATGAACTTTCAATGTCAGTTAAAGCCTACAATTCTTCTTTCCAAGAGCTGGAAAAATCCTTGTGTTGAGAATTTAGGAGACAAACTCATCTGCTGGGAATCCCCAAATAGATAGGGAGCCCTGTCTATCAGACCTTTAATGCATATCTTGCGGAGAAGAGGGAAAAGGCTTCATGCACACAGCCATGTTCAGATTTAGGTCTGAAAACAATAGATCTGTAAAATATGGATACCTTCCATGTGCATTCTGGATTTTTTTCACTCATCTCAATATAAAGTACAAGAGTGTGCAAAGCAGTAATCAAAGCAAAAGGTGGCTACTTTGAAGAACCTAGAATATAAGACATTTTCAGTTGTTTCACACTTTTTGTTAAGTATATAATTCCACATGTGTTAATTCATAGTTTTGATGCCTTCAGTGTGAATCTACAATTTTCATAGTCATGAAAATACAGAAAACTCTTTGAAGGAAAAGGTGTGTCCAAACTTTTGGTCTGTACTGTAAATATACAGTATATATATATATATATATATATATATACACACACACTGTATATGCCAGTCTTAATGTAAAGTAGGTTCCAGTAACATTCCCCAAATTTGTTGAGGCACACACCTCTTAATAAATGTGTCACATCTGTGCAGTACACCAGAAAAAAACAAATATAGGATGTATGTAATCCTCCACAATTATGGTCCATTCACATGTCCTGATAATGTGTCCGCATCCGTTCCGCAATTTTGCGTTTTCAATGGGGCCGCTAAAGATGCGGAAGGCACACAGTATGCCGTCCGCATCTGCACTTCCGGTCCACGGCCCTGCAAAAAAATAGAACATGTCCTATTCTTCGCCACAGCCACGGAAAAGAACAGGCATTTCTATTATAGAGCCGGCCATGTGCGGGCCGCAAAATGCGGAACGCACATGGCCTGTGTCCGTGTTTTGCGGATCCGCAATTTGCGGACCGCAAAACACTTGCGAACATGTGAATGAAGCCTAATGCTGGCATACAGCATTTTTCAGTTATTCATTCTACTTGCAAATATATTACTTTCCACTAGATGTCAGTGCAACAAATATATTTGAAAAGACAGTACTGGTTTACAAATAACCAGATGTTGAGCATGTAACAACAATCTTTATATCACTCCTTCCCATACTGTTCACTTGATACAAAAGTGAAAGGGAATCTGTGTATCAAACGGTTTGCATAGACACATAGTTGTGGTTCACCTCATTAAAATGCTGTTTTTCTTTTGTTGTTGATTCAAGGCCGTGTCCCGAGCTATGATATTTTTTCTTAATATGCAAATTATGTCTTTGGTGCAATGAGGGCATCACCATTGCTCTTGTTGCTCCCCAGCTCCAATAATTTCTGTGGCCAGCCCCTCTCTCACTGCTTTCAATTCAATGTTTACTTCCTTGCAAATTAAGGGCAACTGAACCTGTTAAATGTAAACTGCTTAAATTATACTGCAGTGAAGTACATATAAAATATTACATAGAAATAATATTGTCAGACACTGCATGTACATATGTATATTGCAGCCATACAGAGCAAAATAATACCGGCATATAATACATAAGTAAACCCATTAGTACAATGTCTCTCAAAAGTACTGCCCCATGCCCTAACCTGGTGCTTTTCCTATTTTATTGTTGAAATTAAAATGTATTTTAACTTAAAGGGGTTATCCCATGATTAATGTAAAAGAAAATCAGACATCATATTGTACAGGTCAGTCTCTTCTTAACAAAGCTAGAACCAGCCCTGATATGGATCCAGAGATCTCCCCGTTCTTTGCTCCAGACTTCTCTGCTAGATTTATTTCAGACTGGCAGCTCTTGAGGTGTGTCTTTTCTCAGGGGTGAGTCCTCTCTTCTGCAGCTCAGGGGCGTGTCCTTTCTTCTGCAGCTCACTTCCTGTAAATGCCATAGCTTCTAACAGAAGGTATGGCTGGGAGCAGTTGAAGATTTAAACTGAGTGCATACCACCACCTTAGTGACATGGACATGAAATGAGGAAAAGAACAGCAGGTGGTGCTATACAGATACATTTCAGTGAATAGCTCAGTGGCTATACTAAATGTTTAATTACATGCAATCACAAAAGTGTTCAGATTCAGGTGCTGGTTTGAAAAATATATTTTTTTGCATAATCCTTCAAATGTCATGTAATAGACCACACAACATAGTACCAATTGTTTCAGTGAAATATATAAACAATACAGGTATCCAGCTCCTTGCTACAATATGTCAAAATAAGGTCTGGTTCAACTAATTAACTTCTAAAGTCACATAATTAGTTGAATAAGGTTCTCTGCATGGAATGAAAGTGTCACATGATGTGAGTATAACCACTGAAAGACCCCTAGTCTGCAACACTACTAAACAAGCAACATGAAGATCAAGGAGCTCTCTACACAGGTCAAAGACAAAGTGCAGATCAGTAAAGTAGAGTAGATCAGGTCAAGTAGATCTGACAAGAGAAGGTCACCCACCAAAATTCACAGACTGAACAGGGAGGGGGTTAACCAGAGATTCCACAAAGACTCCAATCATAACACTGAAGGAGCTCCAAAGATCCACAGCGAGATGGAAGTAACTGTCCAGAGGATCACTATAAGCCATGCACTTCACATAATGGGGCTTTATGGAAGAATGGCCAGAAAAAAAGCCATTGCTTAACAGGTTTCCCGGCTGGGGTTACAGATATTGATGACTTATCAAGTGGTGGAGTTCCTACACATGGTGCGCCTACCAATCAGATGTTTCCAACAGTCATGTCCTCAGAATACTATAGTATACTAGCAGAAAGACCTGGCTTCGCCTGGGTATATTTCATCTATTTATTTAATGTTTCTGTGTGTCGTTGCAGAGAGAAAGTCAATGCAGCTGACAGAAATTGATTTTTACCTTCATTTTTTCAATCCCTATTGGCTGCGGAGTGGGAGGGGGTGTGGTTTAATGGGACACAGGGGAGGGGGGTTAAGTCCTTCATTTCAGGGTGGCCTGAATTATAGGTTAATGCCATGGTAATTTGAGGAAACACAATGGGTAGCAGTGGAAGAAAACATTGCTTTGCGTGGGTATATTGAATCTATTTCATTTAATGTTTCTGTGTGTCGTTGCAGAGAGAAAGTCATCCTCCCTCCCATCCCTGCAGCTGACAGATGTTGATTTTTACCTTCAATTGTTCAATCTCCGTTGGCTGCGGAGCGGGAGGGGTCATGGCCTGACTGAGTCGGGGGCGTGACGTTGCAAGACCTGGGGCGGGGTTTTAAGTCCTTCTTTTGATGGTGGCCAGAATTACAGGTCGATGCCATGGTAATTTATGAGGACACGCCATGGGTAACAGTGGAAGAAAACATTGCTTTGCACGGGTATATTTAATCTATTTCATTTAATGTTTCTGTATGTTGTTGCAGAAAGAAATCCAACCTCCCTCCCACCCCTGCAGCTGACAGAAGTTGATTTTTACCTTCATTTTTTCAATCCCCGTTGGCTGCGGAGTGGGAGGGGGCGTGGCCTGACAGAGTCGGAGTGTGGTTTCCCGAGATCTGGGGCGGGGGTTAGAGTGTCATGAATTACAGGTCGATGACATGGTAATTTATGGGGACCCGCAATGGGTAGCAGTGGAAAAAAACATCTTTTATTAGTACTGAATGGTCGTAGTCTAAAATTAGTCAATTTCATCTACGATTTTTGTGTGTCGTTGCAGAGAGAAATTCACCCTCCCACCCCTGCAGCTGATTTTTTTCAATCCCTGTTGCCTGCGGAGTGGGAGGGGGCGTGGCCTGGCAGAGTTGGGGGTGTGGATCATCAAGATGCTTCGAACGGTTGTAGTCTGAAATTAGTCTATTTCATCTAAAATTTTGTGTGTCATTGCAGAGAGAAATTCACCCTCCCACCCCTGCAGCTGACAGAAGTTTATTATTCCCTTCATTCTTTCAATCCCTGTTGGCTGCGGAGTGGGAGGGGGCATGACCTGACAGAGTTGGGGGTGTGGCTTAGCAAAGCGCTTCGTATAGGTGATTTAATCTATTTCATTTAATGTTTCTGTGTGTCGTTGCAGAATGGCTGCAGAGTGTGAGGGGGCGTGGTCTGACAGAGTTGGGGGCGTGACTTAGCAAGACGATTCGAACAGTTGTAGTCTATAATTAGTCTATTTTATCTAAAATTTTTGTGTGTCGTTGCAGAGAGAAATTCACCCTCCCACCCCTGCAGCAAACAGAAGTTTATTTTTACCTTTATTTTTTCAATCCCCGTTGGCTGCAGAGTGGGAGGGGGCGTGACCTGACAGAGTCGGGGGCGTGGATTAGCAAGACGCTTCACATGGGTGTATTTAATCTATTTCATTTAATGTTTCTGTGTGTCATTGCAGAAAGAAAGTCAACCTCCCACCCATCCCTGCAGCTGACAGAAGTTGATTTTTACCTTTATTTTTTCAATCCCTGTTGGCTGCGGAGTGGCAGGGGGTGTGGCCTTACAGAGTCGGGGCGTGGCTTAGCAAAGCGCTTCGCTTAGGTGCATTTAATTTATTTCATTTAATGTTTCTGTGTGTCGTTGCAGAATGGCTGCAGAGTGGGAGGGGGCGTGGCCTTACAGAGTCGGGGCGTGGCTTAGCAAAAGGCTTCGAACGGTTGTAGTCTATAATCAGTCTATTTCATCTAAACTTTTTGTGTGTCGTTGCAGAGAGAAATTCACCCTCCCACCCCTGCAGCAAACAGAAGTTTATTTTTACCTTCATTTTTTCAATTCCCATTGGCTGCGGAGTGGGAGGGGGCGTGACCTGACAGAGTCGGGGGCGTGGATTAGCAAGACGCTTCGCATGGGTGGATTTAATCTATTTTATTTAATGTTTGTGTGTGTTGTTGCAGAAAGAAAGTCAACCTCCCACCCATCCCTGCAGCTAACAGAAGTTGATTTTTACCTTTATTTTTTCAATCTCTGTTGGCTGCGGAGTGAAAGGGGGTGTGGCCTGACAGAGTTGGGGGTGTGGCTTAGTGAGACCTGGGGCGGGGGTTTTAAGTACTTCTTTTAGGGTGGCCTGAATTAAAGGTCAATACCATGCTTATTTATGAGCCCACGCAATAGGCAGCAGTGGAGGAAAACATCTTTTATTACTACTGAACTGTAGTAATAGAAAAACACATAAGTTATATTTATGGTAACCGGAATACCTTTAACAGTGTCAATGAATAGAAATGGATGAGATCCTCAGCTGCTGATAATTACCTGGTTGTTATGGAAACCTGCCCTCCCTGTGCCTTTGCAGAGAATGGCAGTTGGAGTTTAAAACCAAAGCTCCCAGTTGTAATGTTGGCTAATGGAGATCATATTTTGGGAATATCTCGGGAATGGTACGTCCTAGAGAGATGAGACCTGGTCTAAAACCTTCCCGGACACCTGATGTACCTGTGTGCCGAATTTGGTGAAAATCGGTCCAGTAGTTTGGTCGCGCATAGAGAACAGACAGACAGACAGACAGACAGAAATTCATTTTTATATTATTAAGAGATAAGGTGCACAGCTCTGTACACACATTGCAGTGGCCATGCCGGGTACTACAGCTCAACTTCAATTCAAGCAAATGACAGTGCCTTCTACAGAGCCTTCTGCTTCCTACACTATATTTTCTGGCACCACAGCTGCCCCAAACAGCTGATCAGTGGTGGTGCCAGGTGTCATCCCCCCCCTCCATCTGATTAATGACCTATCTTCAAGATAAGTCAAGATAATATTTGTTGCCCAGACAAAAACATAAGAAAACATGTTTTGAGTTCACTAAAACAGATATTTAGGATGCGCAAATGTAACACAAGGGATGTAGTAGAGGTTGTGTCACTGTTGGCAGCGGCCACAAATGTCAATGTCACAGATTTTTAGGATGCTCTTGACTTCTGTGTGCTGTCTGCATCCTTCTGTCCATTCCGCAGCCCCTTGTTTTGCGGACAAGGATAGGGCATTTGTGAAGAAGTGGAAAAAAATGTCTGCAGGCTCTCAATCGGTATACATATTTTGCGGATCCGCAATCTGCGGACCACAAAACAGGCTACTGTCATATGCATGAGCCCTAGGACAGAGGTTTACCTTCCAGCGAGACAATGACCCTAAACATATGGCTGACGTGGTTGCAGGGAAAACAGGGAAAAGTCTTGGAATGACTTAGTCGAAGCCCAGACCTCAAGCCAAAAGAGAATTTATGTAACACTTGGAGACTTGTACAAGAACATAAATGTAACAAGAAGTTGGAGTAGTTATGCCTGGAAGAACGGGCAAAAATCCCAGTGTCTAGATGTCCGCCCGGCCGTGTGTTCCACAAATTGCGACAAATTCCAACAGCCTAGACCCCAAACAATCAGTTTTTTGAGAAGCCTGTGGTGCTGATGTAAGCTTACCAAGCACAGCGCCTTACTTTGTGTAGCGGCTGTGCTTTGTTCTTTTGAATGGGACTGAGCTGTGCCTAGGCCATGTGGCTGATGAACGTGATGTCACTAGCCTAGGGTAGTGTGCGAGAATGGTGCAGCCTTCTGAAGTGGCTGATGTCGGAGGCCTCAGCTGTTGGACCCCCGCTGATCAGATGCTGATCAGTATTAAAAAAAAGTCAGGAAGCCCCTTTAATTATTGTTTGTGTGACATTTAAAAATTGTGCGCCTTCTAAGTGGTAGGCATTTTCATAAATCAAATGGTACAAACCTCTCAATAATCCATTTTAATTTCACAATGTAATGCAACAAAATAGGGGGAAAAAACACTAGGAGGTGAACACTTTCACAAGGCACTGTAATTACATTCCACTGTAAGCTTGAGTCTTGGCCCTTGAGCAAGAACTCTTTCAATATCAATGATTTTTATGTTGTTTACAACATTAGGGCCATAATCGCAACTTGGTAGATTAACCCCTTAACGATATCTGATATACATATACTGTGGATGTCAGGTCTCTAAAAATGGCGACCATATATGCCAGATGCCTGCCAGGATCTGAGTGGTCATTAAGCGGGAGAGCTGTGCTTCTACTGGTCAAATGGCTCTCCCATAACTAGATAACAGAAGCCATTCAATTGCTATGGCGGTCTGGGGCCTTCTGAAGGCTCCAAGGCCTGCCATACCAAGACTGAGGGACAGCTTGATAGGAACACACTTTTTCTCCACTAGAATGCAATGGACTATAGTATAAGTGATCAATCACATGTTAAAGGGGTTATCTGAAACTATATAACCCCCCCCCCTCCCCATGTGCCGGGCTCCTCACGGTAATTATACTTACCTGGGTCCCCGTTCTGCCGCTGCTGCTTCCAGTGACAGGGGGACCAGCCAATGGCAGGCAGGGACAAGCCACCCAAGCATCGCTGGGGGGAAGGGGTGGGGGGCAAAAAAAATGTGAAAAAAGATGATTTCAAATAATTTAAATCAACCTTTTTCCCCATTTTACAAATAATCATATAAAAATGTTTATTCTATATGGTGCAAATGAAAAAACAAAAAAAAAATCAAATGTCTGATTTGCTGTTTTTGGTCACTCCACCCACCAAAAATTGAATAAAAAGTGATCAATGAGTCAAAGTTTTTATTTTTTTAAACGTTGTAGACAAAAAACACAAAAAAATGGTGCACGTGAAGCAACTGCTCCAGGTCCTGGAATGCATTACTAAGGGGCCCCAGGTGAGTTCACCTGGTTTCTGGAGCCCCTACATTTACTGGACGTAGATACAATTGAGGATCCAGCAGCGCTGGCAGAACAAGGGAACCCTGCCCATCTGCTTCTCAGTGACATAGACGTGCACCACCTGCAATGATCCACCAGAGCAGACCCGCCAGAAGAGACCTGTCTGCATCATTGTGGGACAGCGCCAGGACAGGTGAGTAGAGACTTTTCTGTTCCTGTGCCTGAAAACCTCCTACCTGACTTATCAATACAGTGCTGTATATGCTACAGGTACGAGGTAAACAGATGCTGTTGGTACAGATATATAGTATATACAGCAGTATACTGATATGGTAGGTACAAGGTATAAATTATGAGATGAAACTAAAGGTGAATTTATACAACTTGAGAATCAGGCAGTTCCTGAAAATCTGGCCATGTATATTTGCTGCCGTTCACTCTATGAACTAGCGAAATGGTTGTTCATTGGGTGATCCTGTCGTTCATGTAAGCACTACTGATCACGCTGTCTAAGTAGCAATCTGCTGCTCAGAAACCATGATTCTGTATAGGGACAAGCGATGGTACAGCGTTCTTCACCCTTATACAGTGAAGGAGATCGCTGCATACAAATGAAGCAGTGTCTTACATTGAACGAGCAGCTGACTGTCGGGAAGAAACGCTTCATTCCCGATAATCAGCCAGTCAGTTGGATCATATAAATCCATCTTAAAGCATCCTGTACACAACCATGTCCATATTGTGGTCAGCAAACCACGGATCAGCAAAATACAGACACTTTCCGTGTGCAATCTGCATTTTTCTTGCTCTCATACTGGAAATTACTATTCATGCCTGCAATACAGACAAGAATAGAGCATGTTCAACAATCTGCAGAACGGACACACGGATGTGGACAGCACATGGATGACATTTAAGGGCTATCCAGTTTTTTGTGGAGCCACAGAAATGAATAAGCTGCAAAAAATGCAGATTGGACGTGGATACAAAATACAGTTGTGTGCATGAGGCCTAAGCGCGAACCCTAAGTAGCTGGGCTTACGGAAACAGCCAAATGGGCAGGCGATCCGCTGTTAACTCCTATTTCAGGGTTTAGCGTTTAGTGGAAATGGTGAAATGAGACAACCCCTTTAAACAAGAGTAGTATGTATCTACACAATGTAATCTGCTCTGCAATAATGATGTGATCAGAACTGGAGATTCACATATTTTCAGTGTGTTGGTTGTGAAAAACAGTAAAGTATAAAAGTATCTGATATATATATATATATATATATATATATATAATATTTTGCAGAAAATTATGTAATGTTGACTGTAGTTTATTTTTCTTTTGCTACATTCCTCAATGCTGATAGTGAGAGAACATGGAAAAGTTAGAGATAAGGGGCTAACTGTGTTTACCATTCATCGGTTACAAAGTCTGCATTCCAAAACGTATTTCCAGGTCACTAGAAAATCTTTTCTCTCTCTCTTGCATATATACTTTTATGTGTGTTTGGACAGATGTTTTTGTGATTGAGGACTGTGTCAGATCTGGGTTCCTTAAGGCCATCAGATCAATGTGTTACTACTAGAGATGAACAAATTAATAAAAAAAAAATCTAATTCATTTAGAGTTTTACAAAAAAAACATATCCAAAGTTTTTGAGATTCAGTTAGTTCAAATTGTTCAAAATGGCCTCCACCATTTTACATGTCACAGTAATGAGTACAACAGGGTAGAGCCCTGGCTCGCCCATAATACTTTCTAGTCAGCTACAGCCAATCGGGACAGATGATATAGACATATGTTATAGGCATTATGATCCCAAACAAGAAAATATTGTCATTGTGAGCTTGGACATTGAATAGGCAGGACCTCTCTGCCACACATAAAGCAAAGTAAGACAGTATTCTTTAGACACACAAACAATACAGCAAGTTCAGGGTCTTGTGGGGAAAGATTTAGGTATTTAGGTGATAGGTGCCTTTTAAGAAAAGCAAATGCTGAAATGCAAAATTTACATAACAGACAAGTTATAACATTGATGCGTTGGAAACATTCTTTTTACATTAGTGATTCTTTAGATAATAGTTTTCCTTTAACTTCAGAAACATTTTGAAATAAACCTTCTACACGTCCCCATAAAAGTTACCTTTGAACCTGTCTAAACTGAGGGTCATCTTTGTACAGGAGAACCATGCCTCCTGCTAACCTCTCACAATCTGCATTTCCAGTTGAAGAACATTAAAGGGTTTCTGTCACCAGATCTGGGCATATTAAACAGGATGACATTTGCAATGTGCAAATGTCACCTGATGCCCAATCTGGTATTGTTTTTTATATCGGTGCCCCCGTTTTTGTTAAAAAAGCATTTTTATATTATGCAAATTAGGCTTACTAGGTGCAAGGGGCGGTTACCCTGCACCTAGTAAGCGCCGTTTCCCTACCTCCTGGCACGCCTCCATAGTCTTGATTGACAGGGCCAGGCAGCTTGTTCGCTCTTCTGCCGGCCCTGTCCTCGCTACAAATCCCACGCCTGCGCAGTGCGAATCCGAACATGTAAGTTTTATCTTCATACTTACTTCCAGTCCGACGCTGTGCTCCCACAAAACAGCAGTAAAATGCACTCAGTGGACTCTTCTTTGAGTCCTCTCCATTATGTGAGTGAGCACTGGAGTCCAGTGAGTGCATTTTACTGCAGGTTTGTGGGAGCACAGAGTCAGAATGGAATTGAGTATGAAGATAAAACTTACATATTCGGATTCAGCACCACTTACACTATACACCGCTTACTCTAGTTCAGGAGGTGTTTCAGAGATGACAGGTTCCCTTTAAGTGGCTATAATGACTACAGACATATAGAAACAGACAAAGTAGACAACTGATCACTGATATCCAATGAAACTAGCCCTGTACCTCCCATGGAGCCTCATTCATTGCTCCAATTGCTCTGCTACAGTTATTACAACCTGGCAGCTTAGGGGGCGTGCACTTTCTACTGTGGCTAGTGGCAGTTGAAGGATGGAACTGAACATGTGCTTCCGTCTCAGTGAGCAGGACAGAGAAATTAGAAAAAGAGCAAACAGCAGGTGGCGCTATGCATATAGATTTCAGTGAATAATTCAGTGGCTATGCTAATTTTTTAATTACATGCTATTTTAAAAGTATTCAAAATGTTGAATGTTTTTCAAGCAACAACCCCTTTAATAAGGCACATAAAATGTATCTGTATAGCGCCACCTGCTGTTTAGTCTTTTTCTTATTTCTTTGACCTGCTCATTGAGGTGGCCGCACATGCTCAGTTTCATCCTTCAACTGCCTCCTGAGTTGTGATAGGGAGAGCATGGACAGACCCCCTTAGCTGCAGCAGAAAAGACACTCCCCTTGAACTGTCAGCTTGATATAAATCCCTCCGTCCCCATTGACAGCAATGAGGTTTGGTGGTGATCCGTCCGATTTCCGGCATGAATGCGGATTTTGACTGGAAAAAAAATGTTCCATTTTCTTGTCCGGCCGACAGCCAGCATTTGAGCTGGATCAGGCAGCCGCATCACCGAAACTGAGATGTGAAAGCAGCCTATCTGCTACCCATTGGGGTGAACTTGGAATTTCAGGGGCCCCACACAAAGTTATGTCTGGGTCCCTTTCTGTATAGCAAAATACAATATTTTAATATGGCACTATTAGTAATATATTGTTTTATTACCTCATAGACACCGTTTATCGGCATTATATCCTGTTACAGGATATAAATGCTGACAAAATTGGTTTCTGTGAGGTAACAACACGATATATTACTGATATCACAGGATATAATGCTGATAAAACAGTGAGGTGAGGTAATGACATGACATATTATTAATACTAGGGTGTTATTAGTAATATATCACTTTATCACCTCACAGACACCATTTTATCCTGTGTTAGCAGTAATATATTGTGTTGTTGCCTCACAAAGGTTATGTGATGTAGGCCCAGTCAGATAGCACTGCATCATTCCCACACGATCCTCTGCACTCAATCACAATTTGAATGATGCCTGCGGTGGGCGCAGAGGCCTGGGAGTGGACAAAAGACAGAGAACAATTCAACAATGTCTCCCACGCATCTGCGGACTCCGTCAGTGACGGCGTTACATCATATGCTGTGCCGGCACACTGGTCCAGGCCAAGGGACCACCACTGGGAACAGCCATTTCTGGCTGGCTGTCAGGACAGAGGACTGTCAGCCAGGAATCACTATTCCCAATAGTGGTTCCCTGTCTGTCCATTTATAAGGAGGCAGATACAGTTCAGTTATGATGCCCTTTGACCTGCCTGTCATGGGTTGGCGGGGCCTTCTGGCAGGTGGGGGTCCTACGTAAATGTGAGATTTGTGTGGTGGTAAAAACCGCCACTGGCTACCCTACAACACTACCCTGTACTACAGTTCATTTGATTTTAAAATTTACATTTTACCAAGTCCCGACATGACTCATACCATCCCTGCAGAAATAATCTTCTCCCAAATATCAAATTGAATTCATCACTTTAATTACTTCTGCTGAATTAATCAGTTGATGATAAGGGGATTTTATCCAAGCATTACCTAATTAATTCAGGTAACCGCACAGTAATTCAGAAGTGCAGGAACAAAGCATCTTGTAATTGTCCAAGGATGGAAACACCATGACGAAAACACTAGTGGGCAAACACACTGGGCCGGGTTTACAAAACCTCAAGATAGCGTAAGGTTAACCAGGCCACCTAGACCTGCACCAGATTTATCACAGGGGTTCAGGCTGAATGGTGAATCTAGTGTAGGGAGAGACACTTTTCTATGACTCTATACCAACTATTGAATTGTGCCAAATTTTTGGTGCAAAATGGTGCATCTTAGGCCTGTCCCTTTCCCAAAAAGTCCCACCCACTTTCTGATAAGCCCCACCTCTTTTTGAGCATGTTGAAAAAAAGTGTAGAAACCATAGATGTCTTGTTTGAAAGAAAAACGCAGGTGGCTATTTAAAAAAAACAAACGGTGGGTTCACATGACGTTTTTCCCATCCTTTTAACGTATACAAAAAACATACACGTTAAAGCCTCAGACTGATGCCATACAGCGGCATCCGTTCACCGAGTTCCATTGTAAAAGAGAAGTATACTTACTTTTTTTACTGGACTGTGCAGGATACAAGAACGTGGTTTGCTGTGTTTTTGTATCCTTATTTTTCGTAACGTATATGTCAAACTGAGGAGTAAAACGTGATGTGAACCCACCCTTATTCTGTCGTTTTTACAGTCCCCTAAAAATACCAGACAAGATTTGTACATGATTAATATTGAAAATAAAAATTAGACACCATATAATACATCAAAATCTCTTTCTAACAAAAGCTAGAACCAGCCCTGTACCTCACATGGATCCAGAGATCTGGACATTCATTTTTCCTATTGCAGTGTTACATTTATTTCAAGCTGGCAGCTCAGGGGTCGTGCCCTCTAACCGTCACAGCGTCTATCAGCAGATATAGCTGGAGGCAGTTGAAGGTTAGAACTGAGCATGGGCGTCCAGCTTAGTGAGATGGACAGAGTGATGTGGCTCTATATAGATACATTTTATTGAATTATTCACTGGCTAGGCTACATTTTTAATTACATGCAATTACTAAAGTGTTCAGATCCAGGAGCTGGATCAACCCCATTAACATTCTCTGAGTTTCTGTACTATTGATTTATGCAAAGTTTGTTTAAAGTTATCACTTAAACATGCGCAATGTTTGAGGGAGTCGGATTGGGAGTCGGAGTCAGGGGAAATTGAGGAGTCGGAGTCAGAGTTGGAGTCGGGGCTTTGGCTTACCGACTCCACAGCCCTGATAAATACTATAAATTAAAGGGGCTTTCTGGAAATTGAATACTGATGGCCTCTCAGTCATCAGTATCTGGTTGGTGGGGGTCTGCACCCCCCTGATCAGTTATTTGAAGAGGCTGTGGCACTGAATGGGCCCCACAGCAAATTTTTGTACGCCCCCCCCCCCATGACCATCCTGGCATCGCATTTGTGCATATGTAACAGTGGCGTCACATCACATTATTCGTATCTGTTTGAAGTATACATTGATTGAAAAAAGGTACCGTATACAAATATGCAGCACACCACGTTTTTGTATCCTGCAGAGTCCATTTAAAAAAATGCATACGTTAACGTATATGTTTTTTTTACAATGGAGTTGTATGGTGAACGGACGCCACTGTATAGATCAGTCTAAGGCATGGGTGCACAACCTGCGGCCCGGGGGCCACATGCGGCCCTCAATACCATTCTGTGCGGCCCCCAACCATCTGTTGACAGACATGTATGTCTATGTCTTGTGGCTGCTCACATGTATTTTTCATGTATTCTCCCAGTAGATGGGAGTCCTGAAAGTGTAACCAGATATTTATAGTATATACTGTATGTACAATACGCCATAAATACAGTATTTCAGTTGGTTATACCCCTTTAACTTTTATTTTTGGCCCTTGGGATTCCGTCAGTCTCACAATGTGGCCCCCATCCCGAAAAGGTTGTGCACCCCTGGTCTAAGGCATCTGTTAATGTATACCTTTTTGTATACATTAAACAGATGGTAAAAATGCAATGTGAACCCGGCCTTAGTGCCAGAATAAGCAGCAGTACACAGCGGAGCAGAGAGGGGAGACCGCCATGTACTGACAGAGCACAGTCTGGTCCTGGTGGTCAGGGGTGAGGACTGTGTTACCCACGGATCATTTATCTATTGGGAAATACAGGGCACAGTATAATACACTGGAATCTATATACTATAAAGATATTAGCCCTACCCTGGAATAATAAGACAATTAGAGGTCATTTATTAAATAGAAATATACCTATATTAGGCGTATTTCTGACACAGATTGTGGCGCACCACAGGTCCTTTACACCTCAATCTGCAACTTTTCCCCACTAATACCAGGTCTAAAAAAGGTGGCATGGGCATGGAAGGGGATACACTTATTGCCATACAGTTATTGGATAACACCATCATACAGTGACTGGATACTTCCATACAGTGACCAGATAAAACCGCCATATAGTAACTGGATAGCACCACCATAGAGTGACCGAACACCTCCATACTGTCACCAGACAAAACTGCCATTCAGTCATCAGATAACACCATCATACAGTCACTGGATACTTCCATACAGTGACCAGATAAAACCGGCCATACAGTCACTGGATAACACCTCCATACAGTGACTGAATAACACCGCCATACAGTGACCAGATAACACCACCATACAGTGACTGGATAACACCTCCATACAGTGACTGAATAACACCTCCATACAGTCACTGGATAACACTGCCATACATTGACTGGATAACACCACCATACAGTGACTGGATAACACCACCATACAGTGACCAGATAACACCACCATACAGTCACTGGATAACACCTCCATACAGTGACTGGATAACACCGCCATACAGTCACCAGATAGCACCACCATACAGTTACCGGATAACATGGCCATACAGTTATTGCATAACACCACCATATGGTCACCGGATAACGCCTCCATACAGTGATCGGATAATACCACCATACAGTGACCGGATAGCTCCTTCATACAGGGACTGGATAATGCCGCCATACACTAGATAACACCTCCATACAGTGAGCGAAAGGGTATAACAGGGCGCAATACAGGGAATGACTAGGGGCACTGTACAGGGTATGGTAAGAGTGCACAATGCAGGGTATAAGGGAGCACAGTACGGGGCAAGTATAGGGTGGAGGGGCACAGTCACATGACCCTGTGATGTTAGAAGGTCCTTATGGTGCATGCGTTTAGACACCATCATAATAAGCGGCAGAGGAGAGCGGCAGAGGAGTGAGACAGGGGCCCGGGGCCCTGGATGGACAGGAGGGGTGGACACAGCATGTAGGTGGAAGGGGCTCTGAGGGGGATTCATACAAGACATAAGGGGCAGGAGGTCTGTGCAGGGCAGCAATACTAGAAAGGAAGGTGGAACAGGAGCTCTCCATACATGGAGGCAAACTGCTTCATGAGGAGGTAAAGCAACCCAATAACCCAATAGCATGAAGCTGCTGGTCTACAGCATCCAGCAGCAGCTCAAAGAGTTCCCTGTCCCCCTCCTGTCCCACAGAGAAGAGACAGTCACAGGGCAGACTCACTTATAGGCTGTCTGCATTCCTTCACACTGCTGCTCCACTGGGATCTCTCTCCTCCTCAGGCAGCACATCCTGTGTAGAGGGGGCGTGTCTAAAGCTTCTCAGGCAAGATCTGCAGTTCTGCAGGAAGTGAAGAGGGGGCGTGTCTGAAGCTCCACAGCACAGGAGCTTGTAACGGAGGACAGTGGCAGCCAGCCTCTGCATGATGTTGACGTTACAGTCTGATGCTGAGGCCCTGCTACTGCTCCCGGGCCCCTTCTGCCCTTGGGCCCCAAAGCAGTGGCTTCCCCTATAGCTATGCCCCTGCCTAGGCCATATGATGTCACTTTCATTGGTCACATGGCCTAGATGCAGCTCAGTCCCATTCAAGTGAAAGGACCTGAGCTGCAATACCAAGCATAGCCACTATACAATGTACAGCGCTGTGCTTCAAACAGCCTATCTGTGTGGGGATCAGACCCCCACTGATCAGACACTGATAACATATATTGAGGACAGGTCATCCGTTTTCTACTCCCGGAAATCCCCTTTAGTATAAATAGCAAAATTAGTTTTCTTTCCACTCCAGTGGTTCCAGCATGTCATAATATACTGTTGTTGGGACTCCTAGGATCAGACAGTCCGATGCATGCAGAAGCTCCAGGGAATGGCTCCTACCCCTCATGTAACCACATAGGTTGCATGACTTTAATGACTGTCTTAAAGGGATTGTACAGAATTAGAAAACTATGGCAGCTCACTTCCAGATTTAGTACCACACCTGCCCTGTTAATGTGTTGTGGGGATGGACGTCACTGAAGTGAATGGAGCTAAGCAATACCATAGGCAAGCTGCAGACAGTGGTGGCACTGTTTTTGGAAGAAAGTAACCAGGGCCGCCATCAGGGGGGTACAGCAGAACCTGCTGTGGGGGGCCCGGGCAGAGCGCCCCCTTAATGGCCCGGCCTACTCCTGTACAGCGTCTTGTGCCCCCCCTCAGACCTCAGATCAGCCCACCCAGCCACTTTAAAAAAAACATACTTACCTGTCCTGCGCTGCCGCTGCCATCAGGTTCCGCCCTCCACTGTCTTCCCTGTATTTAATTATTTTTGTAAAAAAATGGCATGGGGTCCCCCCCTTTTTTCCTTCGCCAGCCAGATACAACCAGCAGCGGCAGCCTGGCACTACCAGGGTGGGAAGGGACACGGTTATTGGCCCTTCCCAGCCTAATGGTACCAGCCTACAGCCACCCCAGAGCCAGGGATAATAAACACAGTGATGTCACAGTACAGGGATAACAAACACAGTGATGTCACAGTACAGGGATAATAAACACAGTGATGTCAAAGTCCAGGGATAATACACACAGTGATGTCACTGTACAGAGATAATAAACACAGTGATGTCACAGTACAGGATAATAAACATCAGATCAACACATTGTGCCCCCATCAGACCTCAGATCAGCGTCTTGTGCCCCCATCAGACCTCAGATCAGCGTCTTGTGCCCCCATCAGACCTCAGATCAGCGTCTTGTGCCCCCATCAGACCTCAGATCAGCGTCTTGTGCCCCCATCAGACCTCAGATCAGCGTCTTGTGCCCCCATCAGACCTCAGATCAACACAATGTGCCTCAACACTCTGCACTTACAAGCATATAACTGAATTTAATGGCAACTGTGTTTCCCTATTGAAAATGTTTATCAGTGTGTGAATAATAATAATATAACATGTAGCATAAAAACATTAGGCTAGGGTAGGATCCTGCCTAAAGAGTCTACCTTGTCGCGGTGGCAGGCTTACTAATCTTTTGGGCAAAAAAAGCAGTTGTGATATGCCGTAAAAAAGAAAGATGTAATGTGCTATGTGGAGGCTGCTGCATATTAAGCAAATCTGTAAAGTTTACCCGAAAGGGGGGGGGGGGCAGCGAAATTTGCCTATAGGGGCCCCGAAATTCCTGATGGCAGCCCTGAAAGTAACCTTGGTTCTGTACAACTCCTTTTATTGCTCCCCAGGATTCTGCCCTTACTTCACATTTAAGTTGCATAGTTCAAGGGAAACAACATTACATCATGATTTCTCCATTCTCTCCCTCATAAACTGTCTCCATGCATATGGAGGATTTATTCCTCTCAGCACCATAAATAATAAAGCCTCTTCACACACACACATCTACCTCTAGCGCTGGAGCTCAAACTCTCCCCAACACTAGAGCGAGCTCCACTCAAAACTATTGCGTCAGGAACCGCCCCCTCCTGTCATGTACTTATACTAAGTGGGCGTGCTATATGATAGCCCCACCCCCGCCTGACACTCAGGACGCCTGCAATGATGGTCGCCTAGGAGACAAGTGAGTCTCCGCCCCTAGATCTTTCCTTGCCTATCCCGTCCCTCCGCATTCCACACCTGCAGTATCTCCAGCCTCCTTGTAGTGCCCGCCTCTCAATTGTTACCATTGGTTGTCTCTACCTTCAGTCACGAAGCTGTTCTCCTTCTTAGCTTCCTATTGGTCAAAATGCCCAGTCGTTCAACTCAAGCGTACATAGGAGACACCACTTTGCAGGAAGAGTGGGCAGGTGTTGGCGCAGAGGGGCGTGTCAGGGAGGCGTGGTAAAAATGGCGATGGGCGTGGCCTGACGGTTTCTTCTTCTAGCTGGTGGTATTCAGTAACTGCCCGATAGGAAAACAGCGGCAGAGGCGAGAAGGAGGAGGTGCGGAGAGGATCACGGGCAGAGGTGAGTGACAGCACTGGCACAGCAACAGGAGCTGGGCTTCCCTGTGCCCCCGGGGTCTGGGATCCCCTCCAGTGGCTTCATATATGATATGCAAGCCACAGACGACCCTCTTCTGCATCGGCTCTGCGCTAGACCCCCTTCCCTTCATCAGATGTAAGCCTGAACGCCCCCTCACTGCCAACATCTGCAGGCAGGACACCTGACAGCATCTCTCCGGCAGTGGTGCCCTGATGCCAGGCCACACTGGCAGTAATTGGGAAGGTGGCAGGCTGATCACTGACATTATCTCTTCTTCTCACTCGCCTTGCTCATCCTGCTGCATCAGTGCCCACATTGGCATGGGCTGGCCACATCCCGCCTGATCAGTCCCCATCTAGCCCTGTTCACACTGCTGAGATGTCCTGGCATTTTCAGTCTTTGCATTTTGCCTGACGATGTTCCTCCTGCTGCCGGAGAGCCGTCCTATTATACAACCTGAGCTGCTCCAGCCTCTCTGGTGGGTAGTGGGAGTAATGCTGGGGTGGCAGCTATGCAGTGGCACCTATTGTTATTCATCCATGGGCTGGAGGGTGCTGGCTCCTCAGTGCCAAACTATTCTTAACAAGAGGCACCTATTCCTTCTACATCATACATGTCTTTTCTGAAGAGATTTGTCATATCTATCTATCTATCTATCTATCTATCTATCTATCTAATATTTATCATTCTATCTATCTCATATCTATCTATCTATAGATCTATCTATCTATCTATCTATCTATCATTATTTCTTTTATTACATATACCTAGCATATTTTAAGTTGTTTTTGCATTTATTCTGTTGAATGAATATATATATATTTCCCCATTTTAATTTGAAAATAAAAAATGGCTTCATTTCCATGTTGCTCTCCTACTTTGTGGGTAGGTAACTGTACATTTGACCACTACATACGGTTTGTTCTGTGAAGCCTATACCGCACGGCGGTGCTTTCAGTAAATAGGTTACCATAAGGCTGGGACCTCATCACGTTTCTGCCCTATATTCAATGTATACGTTGGGGAAAAAAGGCTGCAAAAGGGCAGTACACTACTATTTCCATCCTGCAGAGTCCAGTAAAAACGTTAACATTTACATTTTTTTCAATGGAACTCTATGGTGACGGACACCACTGTATGGATCTGTTGGAGGCATCCCTGAAACATGTTAGTTTTTTGTATACGTTAATTGTAAGACAAAAACGTGATGTTAACCCCGTCAGTAATTCCTACTGTAGGTCCCATCGGCTGTCGCAGTGTGGAGCAGCTTCTTGGATGCCACTTGTTGTATGGGAAGGAGTTCCTCATAACTGATCTGTTGTGTTTGGGTTGGAATAAAATGTACTTCGGTGTAAAAATGTGAGGTTTAGGCTTCATTCACACGACCATATTCTGTTTCCATGTCGGTTCCGTTTGTTTTGCGGACCGTATGCGGAACCATTCATTTCAATGGGTCCGCAAAAAAAAACGGAAGGTACTCCATGTGCATTCTGTTTCCGCATGTCCGTATTTCCGTTCCGCAAAAAAAATAGAACATGTCCTATTCTTGTCTGTTTTGCTGACAAGGATAGGCATTGTTACAATGGATACGCAAAAAAACGGAATAACGGATGTCATACGGAACGTCATCCGTTTTTTTTGCGGATCCACAATTTGCAGACCGCAAAACACATGGATGTGTGAATGAAGCCTTATGAAGATGGCAGCTGGACAGCTAGTCCTGGGCTGATCTGCAGATTCTAGTTGCATCTGATGATCTCTAGATTGATCATATTGGGAGTTGTAACCCAGCTTTCCTGAAGTCCTGAGCAGACAATTATACATTGCCTGGGGATCTGGCTGCTGGGATCCCTACCGACTACTAGAAGAGGGGGTCTGTGCCCCCTGTTTAAATGGAACAGTGGTTGAGCGTATGTGCTGCGGCTCCATGGAAAGTCTATGGGACTGACAGCGATAACCAAATACATACAGTATTTTTGTCAGACCCATAGACTTTGACTGGCACAGCAGTGCACATGAAAACCCCTTATTACCAGAATACCCCTTTACAGACGTTAGGAAGTACGGGTGATAACAGCTTTGTTGGTGTGGGTTCACAAAGTTTTTTAATGGCGTTTGGTGCACTTTTGCAGTCTCCGTAGCTTTTTTTTTTTTGCACCTGCAGTTTTTGGTGCATTTCTTTGAGTTAAAATCACTAGATGTTAGCTGCTGGTCTGTGGGAAATGTAAACTCTAGGACACACAGAAGGTTTTCCTGGGTCTCTGGCAATTTGTTTGAAAAATGCAGCAGGTTGAAGCTTTTATCATTTTTTTTTCCTGGCATTTTGACATATTCTCTATTGAGAAAAAAAAAACTGAAAAAAACATGATTCACCCAGGTGTTTACAAAAACACTGCTAAAATAACTGTATAAAAACTTCAGGTGATATAGCCAAAACGGAGCAGTTTCTATTACTTTTTTTTAAGTGTCCCCACATAGTGACACAGTATCTAAATTTCCTCTATATTGCCCCAGTATATATAAATGCCCCCAATATTGTCCCAGTACATCTAAGTGCCCTCACATGGTGCCCAAGTACATCTAAGTGCCCTCACATAGTGCCCCAGTATATCTAAGTGCCCTCACATAGTGTCCCAGTTTATCTAAGTGCCCCCCATAGTGCCCCAGTATATCTAAGTGCCCTCATATAGTGCCCCAGTATAGCTATGTGCCCCCCATAGTGCCCCAGTATATCTAAGTGCCCTCACATAGTGCCCCAGTTTATCTAAGTGCCCCCCATAGTGCCCCAGTATAGCTATGTGCCCCCCATAGTGCCCCAGTATATCTAAGTGCCCTCACATACTGCCCCAGTACATCTAAGTGCCCCAGTATATCTAAGTGTCCCCCATAGTGCCCCAGTATATCTAAGTGTCTCCCATAGTGCCCCAGTATATCTAAGTGTCCCCCATAGTGCCCCAGTATATCTAAGTGTCCCCCATAGTGCCCCAGTATATCTAAGTGTCCCCCATAGTGCCCCAGTTTATCTAAGTGCCCCCCATAGTGCCCCAGTATAGCTATGTGCCCCCCATAGTGCCCCAATATATCTAAGTGCCCTCACATACTGCCCCAGTACATCTAAGTGCCCCAGTATATATGTGTCCCCCATAGTGCCCCAGTATATCTAAGTGTCCCCCATAGTGCCCCAATATATCTAAGTGTCCCCCATAGTGCCCCAGTATATCTAAGCGCCCCCCATAGTGCCCCAGTATATCTAAGTGCCCCCCATAGTGCCCCAGTATATCTAAGTGCCCCCCATAGTGCCCCAGTATATCTAAAGTGCCCCCCATAGTTCCCTATTACATCTAAGTGCCCTCACATACTGCCCCAGTACATCTAAGTGCCCTCACATACTGCCCCAGTACATCTAAGTGCCCTCACATACTGCCCTAGTATATCTAAGTGCCCTCACATACTGCCCTAGTATATCTAAGTGCCCTCACATAGTGCCCCAGTATATCTAAGTGCCCTCACATACTGCCCAAGTACATCTAAGTGCCCTCACATAGTGCCCCAGTTTATCTAAGTGCCCCCCATAGTGCCCCAGTTTATCTAAGTGCCCCCCATAGTGCCCCAGTATAGCTATGTGCCCCCCATAGTGCCCCAGTATATCTAAGTGCCCTCACATACTGCCCCAGTACATCTAAGTGCCCCAGTATATCTAAGTGTCCCCCATAGTGCCCCAGTATATCTAAGTGTCCTCCATAGTGCCCCAGTTTATCTAAGTGTCCCCCATAGTTCCCCAGTTTATCTAAGTGTCCCCCATAGTGCTCCAGTATAGCTATGTGCCTCCCATAGTGCCCCAGTATATCTAAGTGCCCCCCATAGTTCCTCATTACATCTAAGTGCCCTCACATACTGCCCCAGTATAGCTAAGTGCCCTCACATACTGCCCCAGTATATCTAAGTGCCCTCACATACCGCCCCAGTATATATAAGTGCCCCCCATAGTGCCCCAGTATATCTAAGTGCCCCCCATAGTGCCCCAGTATATCTAAGTGCCCTCACATAGTGCCCCAGTATATCTAAGTGCCCTCACATAGTGCCCCAGTTTATCTAAGTGCCCCCCATAGTGCCCCAGTATATCTAAGTGCCCCCATAGTGCCCCAGTATATCTAAGTGCCCGCCATAGTGCCCCAGTATATCTAAGTGCCCCCCATAGTGCCCCAGTATATCTACGTGCCCTCCATAGTTCCCAATTACATCTAAGTGCCCTCACATAGTGCATAGGATATGTAATAACCCTCACCACTTGCATGTGTGGGAACGATCGGTGTGCACTGGAGGCAGCAGTTCCTGACGCATCGTGTCCATGTGACTTCAAAACGCTAGGAGTGTCAGGTCCTGTTGCCTTCAGTGTGAAGCAAGTATTCACTTGTGTGTAAGTGGTGAATATATATATATTTTTTATACTTTGACCCCTGAAAGACTCTTTTTTTACATAATGGCTCAATGGCTGTTAGACGGTGCACTTCTGTTGACGCCGTTCCGGAAAAAAAAATAGAACATGTCCTATTCTTGTCTGTTTTGCTGACAAGGATAGGCATTGTTACAATGGATCCGCAAACAAAACGGAATAACGGATGTCATACGGAACGTCATCCGTTTTTTTTTTTTGCGGATCCACAATTTGCGGACCGCAAAACTCATATGGATGTGTGAATGAAGCCTTATGAAGATGGCAGCTGGACACCTAGTCCTGGGGCTGATCTGCAGATTCTAGTTGCATCTGATGATCTCTAGATTGATCATATTGGGAGTTGCATGTGTGGGAACGATCGGTGTGCACTGGAGGCAGCAGTTCCTGACGCATCGTGTCCATGTGACTTCAAAACGCTAGGAGTGTCAGGTCCTGCTGCCTTCAGTGTGAAGCAAGTATTCACTTGTGTGTAAGTGGTGAATATACAGTCATGGCCAAAAGTTTTGAGAATGATACAAATATTAATTTTTACAAAGTCTACTGCTTCAGTTTTTATAATGGCAATTTGCATGTACTCCAGAATGTTATAAAGAGTGATCAGCTTAACAGCAATTACTTGCAAAGTCAATATTTGCCTAGAAAATTAACTTTATCCCCCAAAACACATTTCAACATCATTGCAGCCCTGCCTTAAAAGGACCAGCTAACATCGTTTCAGTGATTGCTCCATTAACACAGGTGTGGGTGTTGATGAGGACAGGGCTGGAGATCAATCTGTAATGTAAGAATGACACCACTGGACACTTTAAAAGGAGGCTGGTGCTTGGCATCATTGTTTCTCTGCTGTTAACCATGGTTATCTCTAAAGAAACATGTGCAGTCATCATTGCACTGCACAAAAATGGCCTAACAGGGAAGAGTATCGCAGCTAGAAAGATTGCACCTCAGTCAACAATCTATCGCATCATCAAGAACTTCAAGGAGAGAGGTTCCATTGTTGGCAAAAAGGCTCCAGGGTGCCCAAGAAAGACCAGCAAGCGCCAGGACCGTCTCTTAAAAGTGTTTCAGCTGCGGGATCGGGCTACCAGCAGTGCAGAGCTTGCTCAGGAATGGCAGCAGGCAGATGTGAGTGCATCTGCACGCACTGTGAGGCAGAGACTCTTGGAGCAAGGCCTGGTCTCAAGGAGGGCAGCAAAGAAGCCACTTCTCTCCAGAAAAAACATCAGGGACAGACTGATATTCTGCAAAAGGTACAGGGAGTGGACTGCTGAGGACTGGGGTAAAGCGCTACCACCAGTCTTGTCTCAGTCCAAGAGCAGTTTGGCGATCAACAACGCCTTTTCCAGCATGATGGAGCACCTTGCCATAAAGCAAAGGTGATAACTAAATGGCTCAGGGAACAAAATATAGAGATTTTGGGTCCATGGCCTGGAAACTCCCCAGATCTTAATCCCATTGAGAACTTGTGGTCAATCATCAAGAGACGGGTGGACAAAGAAAAACCTACAAATTCTGACAAAATGCAAGCATTGATTGTGCAAGAATGGACTGCTATCAGTCAGGATTTGGTCCAGAAGTTGATTGAGAGCATGCCAGGGAGAATTGCAGAGGTCCTGAAGAAGAAGGGTCAACACTGCAAATATTGACTTGCTGCATTAACTCATTCTGTCAATATAAGCTTTTGTTACTCATAATATGATTGCAATTATATTTCTGTATGTGATAAAAACATCTGAGAAACACACATAAAAACCAGAGGGCAGCAGATCATGTGAAAATAGAATATTTGTGTCATTCTCAAAACTTTTGGCCATGACTGTATATATATTTTTTATACTTTGACCCCTGAAAGACCCTTTTTTTACATAATGGCTCAATGGCTGTTAGACGGTGCACTTCTGTCTAGACAGCTGTTAAAAATCAGCCCATTGATTTCGATGTGGTATGTCTGGCCGTAACACGTCCTATTTTTTGACGCCGTTCCGGAAAAAAAATAGAACATGTCCTATTCTTGTCTGTTTTGCTGACAAGGATAGGCATTGTTACAATGGATCCGCAAAAAAACAGAATAACGGATGTCATATGGAACGTCATCCGTTTTTTTTGCGGATCCAGACATACCATTGATTTTGATGTGGTATGTCTGGCCGTAACATGTCCTATTTTTTGACGCCAGCTGTTCACTGGCCCTTGAAAACACGGCCCTTTGAATAGCCCCACAGACTTTGGTCTTGAAAATGGCAATGTGACTGACATTTTTCCACTGTTGTGTGAATGTACCCTTATACAGTCATTTTTTTTTCTTAAAGTGGGAGGGGGGGGCATCAGCTCCCCTTCACTCATTTACCATGTCTGAGTGGAGCATCGGAGCATTTCTTTACCACCGGTGATGTTACTTGACTCCATGTCAAGAATAGACAGGTTGCTTCTTTTTTCCCGCAAGTGGGAAAAAAATTCAAAATGAATTCCTATGCGAATTCTCCATTGAAATCGAAGGGGAAGACCTGCATGCATTTTTAGCGCTTTTTATTTTTAGGGAGGAGTCAGCACCAAAATCTGCGTAAAGAAAAAACCCTCTGTGAATATACCCTTAAAACCGCGAATGGAAAAAATCCACTCTGTATTACTATGCAGCTTTCTCATTGAAATCAATGTAGGTGCATTGCAAATATTTTCCACATGCATTTTAGGCTCGAGATGCAAATCAGGCTTCTTTCACTTCTATGGCGTGGTCTCGGGCAGACCGCCCCACAGTAAAATATATCTACCTTATTCTGTCCCAGTTCTGCATCGCTGGATCCAATTTTAATTAAATAGTAATAAAGTGACGTCTGTGGCATGCATGGATGAATGTGATACAATGCAAAATACTTCCCCATAATGACCAATCAGAATTTAGCTTTCGTTTTCTAAACTAAACGTGAAAAAAACTAGGAACCCTTATTGGTTACCAGTCAACAAGGCTGCTTTTTTTTTAGAGACAGGTTTGCTCCATGGGGGGTCAGCTTAGGGGTTTTCAAGATTGGTATATGTACAGTACAGACCAAAAGTTTGGACACACCATCTCATTCAAAGAGTTTTCTGTATTTTCATAACTATGAAAATTATAGATTCACACTGAAGGCATCAAAACTATGAATTAACACATGTGGAATTATATACTTAACAAAAAAGTGTGAAACAACTGAAAATATGTCTTATATTCTAGGTTCTTCAAAGTAGCTACCTTTTGCTTTGATTACTGCTTTGCACACTCTTGCCATTCTCTTGATGAGCTTCAAGAGGTAGTCACCTGAAATGGTATTCCAATAGTCTTGAAGGAGTTCCCAGAGATGCTTAGCACTTGTTGGCCCTTTTGCCTTCACTCTGCGGTCCAGCTCACCCCAAACCATCTCGATTGGGTTCAGGTCTGGTGACTGTGGAGGCCAGGTCATCTGGCGTAGCACCCCATCACTCTCCTTGATCAAATAGCCCTTACACAGCCTAGAGGTGTGTTTGGGGTCATTGTCCTGTTGATAAATAAATGATGGTCCAACTAAACGCAAACCGGATGGAATAGCATGCCGCTGCAAGATGCTGTGGTAGCCATGCTGGTTCAGTATGCCTTCAATTTTGAATAAATCCCCAACAGTGTCACCAGCAAAGCAGCCCCACACCATCACACCTCCTCCTCCATGCTTCACGGTGGGAACCAGGCATGTAGAGTCCATCCGTTCACCTTTTCTGCGTCGCACAAAAACACGGTGGTTGGAACCAAAGCACAGATTTCCACTGGTCTAATGTCCATTCCTTGTGTTCTTTAGCCCAAACATGTCTCTTCTGCTTGTTGCCTGTCCTTAGCAGTGGTTTCCTAGCAGCTATTTTACCATGAAGGCCTGCTGCACACAGTCTCCTCTTAACAGTTGTTGTAGAGATGTGTCTGCTGCTAGAACTCTGTGTGGCATTGACCTGGTCTCTAATCTGAGCTGCTGTTAACCTGCGATTTCTGAGGCTGGTGACTCGGATGAACTTATCCTCCGCAGCAGAGGTGACTCTTGGTCTTCCTTTCCTGGGGCGGTCCTCATGTGAGCCAGTTTCTTTGTAGCGCTTGATGGTTTTTGCGACTGCACTTGGGGACACTTTCAAAGTTTTCCCAATTTTTCGGACTGACTGACCTTCATTTCTTAAAGTAATGATGGCCACTCATTTTTCTTTATTTAGCTGCTTTTTTCTTGCCATAATACAAATTCTAACAGTCTATTCAGTAGGACTATCAGCTGTGTATCCACCTGACTTCTGCCCAACACAACTCATGGTCCCAACCCCATTTATAAGGCAAGAAATCTCACTTATTAAACCTGACAGTCCACACCTGTGAAGTAAAAACCATTTCAGGTGACTACCTCTTGAAGCTCATGAAGAGAATGCCAAGAGTGTGCAAAGCAGTAATCAAAGCAAAAGGTGGCTACTTTGAAGAACCTAGAATATAAGACATATTTTCAGTTGTTTCACACTTTTTTGTTAAGTATATAATTCCACATGTGTTAATTCATAGTTTTGATGCCTTCAGTGTGAATCTACAATTTTCATAGTCATGAAAATACAGAAAACTCTTTGAATGAGAAGGTGTGTCCAAACTTTTGGTCTGTACTGTATATATATACATGTATTGAGATGGCGCAGAGCAAGCCAGTTTATCTATCTGTACTATTGTTACTCTATTCCTTCTCAGTGTGTATTAGTGTTGCCTGCTTTCTCTATATCATATATAAAGTGCACTATTATACAATGGGGTTGCCATATTGAGTCACATTTTCCGGTAGCAGGAGAGGAGGGGGCGCAGGCTGCAGGTAACTGGAATGTGAGAGGGAGATCTCAGTCAATCATGAGCAGCAATTATTTTCAACTGCAAAATTGTTATCCGCTTAAAAAAAAAAAAAAATCCGCCCAGAAGTCTATGGTAACTGCTGTGTATATAGCCACAGTATGTAATCATAGCAGTGATCTCCAACCTGTGTTTCTTCAAAGCTGCAACCCCCTGCATGTCTTCATAGGCTGTCACTGCATGCTAAGAGTAGTAGTTACTCAACACCTTGAGAGCCACAGGTTTAAGGGGTTATCCAATTTTGAATACCCCCCCCAGGATGCTGGCCCCGCGATTCTGCACATACTTACCCTGTCCCCTACGCTGATCTCCTCCAGGATCACTCCATGCCGGTGGCTGCATCTCCCCTACCAGCAAAAATCAACATCCGTTGATTCATCTGCAGCCAATAGCAGGCCGTGACGGTGACTTGCCTCCTCCTCCTGTCCCTGTCGATAGATGTTGATTTCTGCTGGCAGGGTAGATGTAGCCACGGGCGTGGATTGATCCTGGGATCCTGGAGGAAACTGGCATTTAGGACCAGGTATGTGCAGGGTTGTGGGGTCAGGAATCCAAGAGGGGGTTATTCAAACTTGGATAACCCCTTTAAGGACCCCAACATTAGAACATTTGGAGATGCTTACCTGCTATGTAGTTTCTTCAGATCTTGCTCCTCAGCTGCTTTTTAGCTCAGCTCCATTAGGTCATAGCTATGTTACGTGTCTAGAGTTACAGGTAGTCTGAGACACGCCTCCTGTCTCATCATTGGTTCAGATTCTCTCCTCCCCCTGCAGCCCTGCCTCCTTTTACTGGCCACTATATATAGTAGATGGATAGATAGATAGATAGATAGATAGATAGATAGATAGATAGATAGATAAAAAGAATCACGCCATTCGCTATTTTCATATATATATGTATATATATATATATATATATATATATATAGATATATATATATATATATATATATATATATTTATTTATTTTTATTTTTTTGGCACCTCAGGCCCCCCCTTCCCCCCCCCCAAAAAAAATAATTGTATAGGACTGTTCTATTAAGGGCCGGACGTTCCATAAAATGTGGAATGCAAGCAGCTTTTTTGGTGTTTTATTTTTCTTTTGCGTGGTAATCGCAATACTTTTTTATGATATCGAAATCGAATCAAAATTTTTTGCCAGCGTTCTGACATCAAGTTCTATTAACTACAATAATTTATAGAAAACAAAAACAATGATAAAGGATAACAAAATACAACTAAGATACTCCCAGTATTATGTTCTGTAATATAGCTGTTCCTATGTTCTAGTGAATATTACCGTTCCTCCAGTTGCCAAGATGTTGTTGATGACACTCATTACCTGTTGCTCTAGGTTGCAGTCAGATCTTGTTACACCATCTCATTGCTTCTCCATATGACAGCAGAAGACCTTTTGTCCTACCATAGCATAGAAGTAAATAATGACCTGTTACTTTAACTCCTTTCCGCTTTACATTAGGTTTTCGGAATGCTAGCAATGAGTGAAGAGACAATGGGATATTTCAGTGTTGCATACTTGCTGGTTATTGGCATTTGTGTGAAGATATGTTACCCAACTTGTAGTAGGCACGTTCTATACCTTTGGCCAAATATAGAATGAGAGCATAAAGTGTGCACATATGACGTTATGACACTTAAGTTTGCCATATGGCACCTGACAGTACGGTCCCATTCACAGCTCTGTAAGGTCTCTGTGCCCGTATTGCACACCACAGTCCGCGAAATAGGGAAAAAGATAGGACACGTCCTATCTTTTGCACTGGCACGGATTGGAAGCCCATGGAAACACTTGGAAGCGCTTCCGTGGACTTTTACGTCCATGCTTCTGCACCGCAAAACATAGGACTTGCCCTGTCTTTTGCCATATTTTGCAAAATTCAAGTCAATGGGTCTGCACCGCAATACAGGCTGTGTGCATTGTAGACTTATACTTGTGGTCCGCAGAATGGCCACGGAGCCCTTACGGTCGTCTGAATGGGTCCTAACTCAGTTATTTTGCTCTAGTTTACAGTCTAGTCTAAACTATCATTATCTATCTGGTTCCCTAGTAAATACTGTGTGCTCTTGCACGTTCCATGCTTTCATCTCATCTTTCACACAAATGGTATTATTTTGTGCATGGTTGATCATGGGATTAAAGGAATGTCTCATATTCCCTGAAATTCCTCCATGGTTTTACAAAAATATCCAGCTCTGAGGAGATACCGCTTTCATGGATCAGAGGCTGGTAAAGTCAGTGTATTTATATGTAAGTAGTTGGCATCAGTATTTCTGCGTTTGTACCATACTGTAAAATGTTCCTCAAAGTTATAAGACCAGTTCACCTGTTTTAGTCACATACAGTTCTATGCGCATATTGGAAAAATGCTGCAATGTAAGAATGCTTTCACATAGACATGTTCATAGTTAATATTTATCAAAAGAGAAATGTAAATCAGATCAGTATTTGGTGTGACCACCCTTTGCCTTCAAAACAGCATCAGGCAAGGAGGTTGTTCCAAACATCTTGGAGAACTAACTCCAGTTCTTCTATAGATGTAGGCTTGCTCATATCCTTCTGTCTCTTCGTGTAATCCCAGACAGACTTGATGATGTTAAGGTTAGAGTTCTGTGGAGACCACATCATCACTTCCAGGACGGCTTGTTCTTTACACTTAAAGGGGTATTCCCATCTCACAAATGTAGTTTGTATAATTAGATATAGCCATACCAGTATTATTACTAATAGAATGTATTTATATAAAATGTACCATTTAGAAGATTTCCCTATTTGTATATACATAGTCCTACACACATCAGTCAGGCCGTTGCCCCTAGTTACGACCACCTCGGCCATGTAGTAGTGGTGGCCGGCTTGCTCTTGTTCAAACCCGCTCTGAGGTAACTGCTGTATTGTGAACACACATTACGTGAGCATGTGCAGACACATTTTAGGGTACTTTCACATCTGTGATTTGGACACTACCAGTCCAAAACACAATGGTCAGGATCCGTCCAAAACGCAGACTTTATAAACGGATCCTGCTCCATAGAGATGAATTGATCTTGGAACAGGATCCGTTTCTCTGCATTTTGGAAGCGCAGACAAAAATGCTACAACTCTAAGATGTGTCTGCGCTTGCTCATGCAATGTGCGTTCACAATACAGCAGTTACCTCTGAGCGGGTTTGAACAGGAGCAAGCCGGCCACCACTACTACATGGCCGCGGTGGTCGTAACCAGGGGCAACGGCCTGACTGGTGTGGGACAATGGATATACAAATAGGAAAATCTTCTAAACGGTACATTTTATATAAATACATTCTATTAGTAATAATACTGGTATGGCTATATCTAACTGTACAAACTACATTTGTGAGATGGGAATACCCCTTTAAGGCTACTTTCACACCAGCATTTTTGCACCATCCATCATGGATCTGCAAAAATGCTTTCAAGACTGATCAGTTTTGTCCTGATGCATTGTGAATGGGAAAGGATCTGTTCAGAATGCATCAGTTTTGCTTCAGTTCAGTCTCCATTCCGCTTTGGAGGCGGACACTAAAACGCTGCTTGCTGCGTTTTGGTGTCCGCATGACAAAACTGATCCAAACGGATTTGTCATGACAATGTAAGTCAATGGGGACAGATCCGTTTTTTTAGACACAATAGAAAATGGATCCGTCCCCCATTGACTTTCAATATAGTTCATGACGGATCTGTCTTTTGCTATGTTAACGATAATACAACAGGATCCGTTCATAATGGATGCAGACGGTTGTATTATCATGACGGAACCGTTTTTGCTGATCCATGACAGATTGAAAGTAGCCTGACATAGGTCTTAATCACATTGGCTGTATGTTTGGGGTTGTTTTCCTGCTGTAGAATAAATTTAAATTTAAACTATTAACGCTTCTATTTTTTAAAGCATTCTTACTTTGCAACATTTGCAGAAAGGGTTCAGAGAAGGGCAACCAGATGGGATGCAAGGTCTCTCCTATAATGAGGCTTTAAAAAATTGAAAAAGGACTTGGCGACATTTTTACATGTGGAGAAAAGGCCTTTGAGACATTAATACAGGAAAGGATTATTTACAGTTAGAGTAGTCAAAATATGGAATGCGCTACCAAAGAGTTGGTAATGGCAGATACTATGGCGGCTTTGAAAACACTGTTAGATGCTTCTGTAATAGCAAGTGGAATTGATGGCTATAATTAAAGAAGATGTCTGGGTGTTTAATATCGATAACCTATCCTCTGATCAGTGGGGGTCTGACCTCAGGTACCCCTGCCGATCAGCTGTTTGAAGAGGCGTCACAGTCATCATAAGATGGCCTAGGTACAGCTCAGTCCCATTTTAGTGAATGGGTCTGGGCTGCAATGCCAGATACAGCTGGAGAGTAGGTCATCAATATTTTCCTCCAGGAAACCCCTTTAGGCCTCTTGCACATGACCCTTGTTTGGGTCCCTGTCTAATCTGCATTTTTTATGGATTATAAGCAGATCTATTCATTTTTATGAGTCTGTAAAAAAAATATGGACAGCATGTGGTGAACATAGAAGAGCATATGGTGTAGTAGGAAGATGCTTGAGTAACGTGCAGATAGATTCAATAGAAAAAGAAGGTTCCAGCTCTTTTATTCGATATATGAAAATCTTCAACCCTGTATTGTTTGCTCTTCAACCTAAAGAGGTCTTAATCATAGCATGTTCACGTCCATGTGCGTGTATGTACCAATAAAGGGTTGAAGATTTTTATATATCGACTAAAAGAGCTGGAACCTTCTTTTTCTATAACATCTACGCGGTCCTTCCGTTTTGCTGACAAGAATAGGTAGTTCTGTTAGATAAATGCGGCATGCACATGGCTGGTATCCTTATTTTGCATGAGGCCTTAATCTAAGAAGTAGTGTTGTATAATTCATCGAGAAAGGTTGTTCTTGATGGACCTGTGTCTTTTTTCAAGCTATGTAACTATGGCCATCCAGGCAAATGAAAGTTAGGAAAGAAAAGGTCTAAGGCTGCATTCATACCACCGTTTAATGGCCAAATCCATTTTGTGTACACCAAAACCCATGAATTCACAAAACAGAGACACGAACCAAGGTGCGCATCTTGGTACTGACCTATTGACTTCAGTGGGTCTGCCAAGTATCATATCCTATCCTTGGACCTGGAGGCACACTGAAGCACAATTTAATTTAAAAAGTGATATCCATACCAAGTCAGTGTCTTTTAAGACCCTACCAACCCCCCTGATAACTTGCACACCATTCTCCTCATGGTCCTGCCCAACTTGGTACCAAGTATTATACTTCTCAAGACGTTCCCAGTTACCTAATCCCTACTGGCAAAGGGGTAGTGCAGGAAAGGAGTAGGGATTTAATAGAAATGAATGGGCACCACCAGTAGATGGACTTTTTAGACCTTAACGGATGGAAGCCACCTCTTCTGCACGCAGCCACCATTGTCTTACCCAATGAACGATCCATAACATATGTAGTTGTAGAGAAGATTGATCACAGCCATCAGACTGATTTACAATCACTTTTATTCACTCCGGTAGACGGCCATCTACTTTTTCTATCTGGTTGTTCTGTTCTGTCTTGATGAAGATAAATTCATTTGGAGTCCATCTGTTTTGGCAGAAATAATATAGATGACATTACGTCTGTATTTGCCATGACTCATTTGGTTTATGGTTTTCTGGCTCACATTTGAAAATCTGTCAACGATCTTTTAAAATGTTGTTCCGTAATGAGTGCGGCTTGAGGAGCTGATATTGAAGCATTTGTCCATGTTATTGCCCTCCAATGTGTTCTGCTCAGAGGGAGGACAAATTAGGAAAGCTAATTATAAGTGCAGACTCTGTACACTGAGTGATTGTACCATGTAGTAGCATCATATGGATGCCTGTAACGCTGTGCTCTAGCTTTTCCCTCTATATGGAAAATGTTTTGCTGTACAGTAGGTGTATGCATAGAGAAGAGCATAGTTATGTAAGCAGTGCATTGATGGTTTCACCGGATGGTAGCGCTGAGCAATGAATGGATGTCTGTTTTGCGTATATGGAACGTGGAAGTTTCATTAAGATATGTTTTCTGTTGGCAGAGCCAGTATTAATATGATTTTTTTTTTTTAAAGGGTGATGACCTATCATTGGTTCTGATCAGACACCCCGCACCCCTGCCGATCAACTGGTGGCCAAAATAGCTCTTGTCAGCTCCACCTGAACTGCTCCAGACAAAGCTGGTTGCTTCAAGGGGTTTTCTGAGATTTTAATACTGATGACCTATCCTCAGGATAGGTCATCACTATCTGATCAATGGGGGTCCAACATCTGGGACCACCACTGATCAGCTGTTTGAGAAGGCATCAGCTTCTCTGTGATCGCCGCAGCCTTCTCCATGCTCACCAAGCACAACTCTGTACATTGTGTAGTTTCACTTCTATGGGGCTCAGATGCGCCTACGCCACGTGACCCATGAACGTGTTGTTACTGGCCTAGTTGTTACTGCACCACTGTCTTAAACAGCTGATCGGCGGGGGTCCTGGATGTCAGACCCCCACAATTAGATACTGATAACCTATCCTGAAGAAAGGTCATCAGTATCAAAATCTTGGACAACCTCTTTCAGTGCTGCTCCCATAGAAGTGAGTGGGGGCAGCACTGCAGTAACCGACTTTGTCCACTTTTGTCCACAACATGTTTGGACACATGTTTTTCTCTTTCTTCTCTGTGCCTTCACCTTTTGTCCCTTGCCTTACTTGGGGTTGCTAGACAACCTGAATATAACCTACAGCATGCCTTAAAGGGAAGCTGCAAGAAGACATGTAAACCTACTGTACAGTACATGTTCAGTGGTATGTGGACACCTTGTGTAATTAGTGGGTTCATTGGTTTGACAAGTGCGTTACATCAGTCAGTCTCCCATGGGTCATAGTAAAGCTCACGTGCCATCTCCTGTCTGTCTTCCTTCTTGCCATAGACAAGCAGGAACCCCCCGCCGATCTGATATTGATGACCTATCCTGAGGATAGGTCATCAATATTAAAAGCTTGGAAAACCCCCTTAAAGGGAACCTGTCACTTCAAAAACATAAAACAGCCGGCATTACCTTATAGTAGCCCCCAATGTGTTATTAATCATGCGTCTGATCTGGTAATTTGATCCCCCATACTTGATAAAAACAATGTTTTAAGCTCCATCAGCGCTAGCTTTCCAGTCAGCTTGAAGTCAGGGGGTAGCGGCCTCTTTGCTTCAAGTCAAGCTAAGCACGCCCCTTACCCGCCCCTCTTGCCTGTGATTGACATAATGCACTGTGGCCTCCTTGCTACTGTGCGATCCCGTCTCCGGCTCCCGCAGTTAGCTGGGCTTCATCTGCTCACTGCGCAGGCTCCGGCATCTCCAGGAAGCCAAAGGAAACGCGCCCTGGAGGGGGTGCACGCACGCGCTGGTCGGGTTTCATCTGCACACTGTGCAGGCCCCGGCATCTCCAGGAAGCCAAAGGAATTGCATGCTGGAGGGCGCGCGCACGCTGGCTGGAACTGCCGGGGCCTGTGCAGTGTGCAGATGAAACCCAGCTAATTGCAGGAGCCGGAACGCACAGTAGCAAGGAGGCCACACTGCATTATGTCAATCACAGCCAAGAGGGGAGAATAAGGGGTGTGCTTAGCTTGACTTAAAGCAAGGAGGCCGCTGCCCCCTTGACTTCAAGCTGACTGGAAAGCTAGCGCTGATGGCGCTTAAAACATCGTTTTTTCAAGTATGGGGGATCAAATTACCAGATCAAACACATGATTAATAACATACTGGGGGCTATTATAAGGTAATGCTGGCTGTTTTATGTATGTTTTTGAGGCGACAGGTTCCCTTTAAGGATGAGACAACATGCCACATTTGATACATGTGGCATAAAGTACACCAAACGCAAATAAAACTGACTTCATATATTACCTTCATGAAAAATTCCTCCCAAAGTGTTTTACAGCATGTGTGTTACAGTTGTAGCAAGCACCACACTTATAGTTACCTGCACAGCACACTATGGACTGATCTTATCTCTAGAACATGAGGAGAATGATTGGAATGGTGGCTGCACATGTGCCCAGCTCTCTCCATTCACAATTATTGGAGTTAGCTGAACAAGTGGGCGCAGCTGTTTCCTGGACTCACACAGAAGTGAATGGGGAGCTATTTCTTCATTCTCCAGCTGGATGCAGTGTGCAGGAGTGGGATGAGGGACCCCCTTTGTGGAGGTAGGTGCAGGTCCCAAACATTTTTGGTATATCCCTTTAAGGAAGCACTCTTGAGTCATGTAAGTTAGACATGGTACTAAAATGCTGTTTCAGGGCACCATTTTTCTTTTTAGTAAATTTAAATGAAATACATGTGTTATATTTAAAAATCACATCACTTTATGTTAAAAAATAACATCTGGTAACATTTCCTTGTATTCTTCAAAGCAACAGTAACAGGTGAGCTGTTAATATGTAAGGTAGGTTATCTCTAGAGATTAAGGTCACGCTGCAAGCCCTACCACTTTATTGATTCAGCCTGCTACACCGAGCATGTTACTAGCATGTTGGCCCTGAACTTACCTATTACCACTGTAGTAAATTTGCATGTTTAGTACACTTGTAACAATTTACCTTCTGGTGGTCATTTCCTAGTCTTACAATGTAGCTTAGAAATAGAAGGATTTCCTGTTGCTTGTATTAAAACAAGGAGGGCACATCCTTGCTATGTCTTTCTTTGTTGAAAACAAGACTGGTCACTTCTTGAAAGTTGTAGAGGGAGTTGGACATTTCTGAGGTGAGAAACTAGGCACGTACAAATTTTATTTTCCTTTATATGTACAGTTAGTTTTTAGCTTTTCCCTATCAAGGCTGCGGAGTCTGTAAGCCAAACATCCGACTCTCACCGACTGTGGTTCCACAATCTGACCATGCAAAACTGACTCCGACTCTACAACTCTGACCCCATAGCCATGCTAATTATCACTGTTTTTGATATATAGGTGCCTAAAATGGAACCTGTTTCATTGAACATGGTATCTGAGCTGCAGGAAGCGTGTTATAGAGCAGGAGGAGATGAGCAGATTGATATATAAGTTAGAGCTGGGCGATATGGTCAAAAAAAAAATCTCTTTTTTTTAAAAAAATTTTTGGACGATTCACCATTTAAATCTCGATTTTCTTATGTTATTAATGTTATTAAAAATATAAAAAAAATAAATAAAAAAAGCCTACTGTGCTCCCATCAGACCTCACATCAGCCCACTGTGCCCCCACCAGACCTCATATCAGCCCACTATACCCCATTAGACCTCAGATCAGCCCACTGTGCCCTCATCAGACCTCAGATCAGCCCATTATGCCCCATCAGACCCCACATCAGTCCAGTGTGCCCCCATCAGACCCCACATCAGCCCAGTGTGCCCCCATCAGACCTCAGATCAGCCCACAGTGCCCCCATCAAACCTCAGATCAGCCCACTGTGCCCTCATCAGACCTCAGATCAGCCCATTGTGCCCATCAGACCTCAAATTAGCCCATTGTGCCCATCAGACCTCAGATCAGCCCATTATGCCCCATCAGACCCCACATCAGCCCAGTGTGCCCCCATCAGACCTCAGATCAGCCCACAGTGCCCCCATCAGACCTCAGATCAGCCCACTGTTCCCTAATCAGACCTCAGATCAGCCCATTGTGCCCATCAGACCTCAGATCAGCCCATTATGCCCCATCAGACCCCACATCAGCCCATTGTGCCCCATCAGACCCCACCTCAGCCCATTGTGCCCCCATCAGACCCCACTTCAGCCCATTGTGCCCCATCAGACCCCACATCAGCCCATTGTGCCCCATCAGACCCCACATCAGCCCACTGTGCCCCCATCAGACCTCAGATCAGCCCACAGTGCCCCCATCAGACCTCAGATCAGCCCACTGTGCCCTAATCAGACCTCAGATCAGCCCATTATGCCCATCAGACCTCAGATCAGCCCATTATGCCCCATCAGACCCCACTTCAGCCCATTGTGCCCCATCAGACCCCACATCAGCCCATTGTGCCCCCATCAGACCCCACATCAGCCCATTGTGCCCCATCAGACCCCACATCAGCCCATTGTGCCCCATCAGACCTCACATCAGCCCACTGTGCCCCCACCAGACCTCATATCAGCCCACTATACCCCCATTAGACCTCAGATCAGCCCACTGTGCCCTCATCAGACTTCAGATCAGCCCATTATGCCCCATCAGACCCCACATCAGTCCAGTGTGCCCCCATCAGACCCCACATCAGCCCAGTGTGCCCCCATCAGACCTCAGATCAGCCCACAGTGCCCCCATCAAACCTCAGATCAGCCCACTGTGCCCTCATCAGACCTCAGATCAGCCCATTGTGCCCATCAGACCTCAGATCAGCCCATTGTGCCCATCAGACCTCAGATCAGCCCATTATGCCCCATCAGACCCCACATCAGCCCAGTGTGCCCCCATCAGACCTCAGATCAGCCCACAGTGCCCCCATCAGACCTCACATCAGCCCACTGTTCCCTAATCAGACCTCAGATCAGCCCATTGTGCCCATCAGACCTCAGATCAGCCCATTATGCCCCATCAGACCCCACATCAGCCCATTGTGCCCCATCAGACCCCACATCAGCCCATTGTGCCCCATCAGACCCCACATCAGCCCATTGTGCCCCATCAGACCCCACATCAGCCCACTGTGCCCCCATCAGACCTCAGATCAGCCCACAGTGCCCCCATCAGACCTCAGATCAGCCCACTGTGCCCTAATCAGACCTCAGATCAGCCCATTGTGCCCATCAGACCTCAGATCAGCCCATTATGCCCCATCAGACCCCACATCAGCCCATTGTGCCCCATCAGACCCCACATCAGCCCATTGTGCCCCCATCAGACCCCACTTCAGCCCATTGTGCCCCATCAGACCCCACATCAGCCCTTTGTGCCCCATCAGACCCCACATAAGCCCAGTGTGCCCCCATCAGACCTCAGATCAGCCCACAGTGCCCCCATCAGACCTCAGATCAGCCCACAGTGCCCCCATCAGACCTCAGATCAGCCCACAGTAGTGCCCCCTTCAGACCTCAGATCAGCCCACATTAGTGCCCCCTTCAGACCTCAGATCAGCCCACATTAGTGCCCCCTTCAGACCTCAGATTAGCCCACAGTAGGGCCCCCTTGAGACCTCAGATTAGCCCACAGTAGTGCCCCCTTCAGCCCTCAGAACAGCCCACTAGGCCACCATAAGAATAAAATAAAAAATTCCCTTACCTGTCCTGCGCCACGGCTCCGCTCTAGGTCCGGCACTCCTCAGTCTTCTTCTCCCGGCGCTGCACTGTCATCTGACTGCGTGCAGCGTCAGGTCAGAGTGCGCGCACTACGTCATGACGCTGTACGCGGTCAGGACAGTGCAGAGTGGCCCCGGAGAAGAAGAGGAGCGCCGGACACCGGAGCGGAGCCGCGGCGCAGGACAGGTGAGAGATTTTTTTTATTTTATCTGGCGGGCGCCATTTTAGGAAAATCGAGTTCACGATTTTCCTAAAAAATAAAATCATGAGGCTTTCAATTGGCGAATTAATTCGATTAATCGCCCGGCCCTAATATAAGTATATGGGAAAAGATTCAGTAAAACTTAGAATTTATACATTTAAAGGAGTTGGCCACTTTGGTTACTGTGACCAATGTGTTCGTGAGATGACTATATGGCACTTTTTAATATAGCCTTTGTTGAAATTCTGCACCATCTTCTATATTTCATAAAGCATGTCCCCTTGTTTACCAAGCCTCATGTGTTGTCCACACAGAGGTCCTGTCCATAATATGGCTGCTGATGGAGGGTCATGTGATCATTGTGTCCTCCATTCAAATACACCTGCCATCTCTGCTTGTTCTTTTGGGAGTTAGGTACAGTGTGTTTGAATAGAGGAGACATCACATAGAGGTGATTTGCCTGGTCCCATGACCTAAATCAGAGGCAATCTTATGGACAGGATGTCGGCAGTACAGAAGATTTTGCTAACAAGGAGGCAAAGGAACGGCACAGAATATCAACAAAGACTATATTAGTAAGTGCCATTTTATCATCTTAAAACACACTGATGAACAATAGCCAGAAAGTAGCCAACCCCTTTTACTTTCTGCTCTTTCTGGGCTTTGAAGTGATTGACAGGCTTCCCTCTATGACTGTGTATACAGCGGTAGCTGTCAATCACTGATAGCACCTCATCCTGGACTTCAAAGCCCAGAATGAGAAGGAATTTAAATGAATAAAATACAAGTTTTACTGAATCTTTTCCCATAGGTTCTCCTTTTTTTTCTTTTTTATTTATTACTCAAAGAGAAAAAAAACTAGCACATATATAATCCCAAAAACATGGGAATATGATCTCATGGAGACATCAAACCTAATTTTACAATATTAATTACCCAATGATTAGATTACATATATAGATATCATCATGAGAGACAAACAGATTCTGGGGATGTTAAGCATGGATCGAGTCCCAGCGAGAGAGAGAAAGAAAAACAAAAACAAAAAAAAGGTTCCCTTTAAATAGGTAGAACATAACAAATGTATGTGATTAAAATTTCTCACCTTTCTTAAATTCATTTGAAGTAAATATGCAGCAAGCTCTGCATTTAATCAATATATATATATATATATATATATATATATATATTATTATTTTTATCTTTATTTGGAGTCAGTACATTTCTACCATCTCCTCTTCTTGATTGACAGTCAGGTAAGATGAATATGCTGGAACCTGGCCCTGTCAATCAAGAAGGAGAGGGAGGGGCTATCAGAGGAAGCAGGAGGAGCAAGGGTGCATAGATTGGCCAGGGTGCACTTAACTGCTAATTTGCATATGAATTAAAAGTATTTTTTTCTACAGAATGAAGCAACGGATCGCTAAGTGAAAGATATCATTAGATTAAGCGGAGGCATGCAAGGCATTATGCCTGGTTTAACAGTGAATTTCCTGGTGACAGACTCCCTTTAAAATTACAAGTTAAAGGGATTCTGTCACCACCATTTTGCATATTAAGTTATTTATACCACAGGATTTATCTCCTCATAAGGATCTCCAAATGGTTATTGTTATAGGGCCCAGATGAAGATTTGTGGTGTAAAAATCGTTTTTTATCAACTGTCAATCACTTACATTAAGGAGCCCAAGGGGAGTTGACCATCGTTGCTGGAGCCCGGGCTCGGCGATTCCGTTGGAGCCCCGGACCGCCCACCTAATTAATATTCACTTCACTGAGTGAAGCTCCGACGCGGCACTTGATGTACTGCGCCTGCGCAGCCCCGGACCGCACACCTAATTAATATTCACTTCACTGAGTGAGTCAGTGAAGCTCCGGCGGCGGCTGTAATCCTGCGCAGGCGCAGTATATCAAGTGCCGCGTCGGAGCTTCACTCAGTGAAGTGAATATTAATTAGGTGGGCGGTCCGGGGCTCCAACGGAATCGCCGAGCCCGGGCTCCAGCAACGATGGTCAACTCCCCTTGGGCTCCTTAATGTAAGTGATTGACAGTTGATAAAAAACGATTTTTACACCACAAATCTTCATCTGGGCCCTATAACAATAACCATTTGGAGATCCTTATGATGAGATAAATCCAGTGGTATAAATAACTTAATATGCAAAATGGTGGTGACAGAATCCCTTTAAGGAATCCGTACAGATATGGCATAGAAGATGCATAGCCATGTGAACCTGCGTATTATACTAATTGCATAGTTCCTTTCCCCTTTCTCTTATGTTGAGCACTACCTGTGATTAGCTGAGAAGGTCTCAGAGATTCCTACATTAACATATGGCACTTTTATTAGGGACTCTTACTAATGCATAAAGGGGTTGTCTCTCTTTTTGGACTTTTTTAACTATCGGTAGCTGCATTCTCAACCTGTTGTAAAAAAATCTTACTAATTTGCTTCACTCCATCCCTGGTTCCCTTGAGCGGTCTTCTGGTCCCTGTCCTGTAAACTTGATGGACGGGGATCACATGTGCCACTGATAATTAATCCTTGCAGTGGCATGTCTCCATGCGGCACATGACTCAGTAGAGCTATTCTGCTTAGGGATGCATAACCTGTTTGGCCAGTCGTTGACTACTACAGTACACGAGACCCTGTGCTTCTGGAACTTTACAGGACTGGGTCCAGAAGACTACTGAAAGGAGCCAGGGGCACAGGAACGGAGTGATGGGTAGTAGGTCAGTAGGATTTTTTTCAACAGGTTGAGAACACTGCTATCATTAGTTAAAAATGTGCAAAAAAGCTGGACAACCCCTATGCATCATTGTATGGGGGAGGGGGGTTGGTCTATATGACTGCTGGGATGCGCAGATAGATGTTATAGTTAATTTGTACTATTTCATTCACTTTATTGTACACGAGCTGAGATCCTCTACAGGAATGTAATAAAAAAATTCAAAGGATGCTTTTGAAACTTTCAAATGGCATTTACGAAGAAGATTGGTTTCTCTTCAGATAATGAAGCGCTGAGTATGATGTTAAAATGTGATACCAGTGAGATGATTTGTGTCACATAAAATGCAAGTAATGTATCAGCTCTTAATGGCTTGGAGATTATTGTATACTTCAACTGTTAGCCGGTAACAAGTGTTAGAAGGTTTCATTGATTTCAAAGTGACAGGCTTACCACCTGAAGACCTCAGCAGAGGTTCTGCAGTGTAGATTGTAAAAATGTTTCCACCTTAAAAATATGTAAGACATAGTATATTTTTATCAGTCATTCAAGGTCTTATTTCATTCATAGAATCCAATACTTGGGTTTAGGGCTCCATCCTGTTACACAGTGGAAGTCGAACTACAGTGCCAACCAACAGATTTGACTCAGAGCTAAACCTAAGGGCATTATCCTTGTGGCTACCTAGTTTTCACTCTTTATCCTCCATACAGGGATCTGGACTTCACTGCAAGGGATGCACCAGGCCACTACCTCCTGCAACAGTCTCCATGTGATTGGCTGCTGTCCCATCAGAGTCAAGAAAATGACACCAAAAGGACAGGCAAAACTCCTAGCCAGTAACAGGTCTGGGCAGGCAGAGTACATGCAAACCTATGAAACAGTCCGAAGGTGTGGGCAGGCACATCAGGGTCAATACACTAGTCAAGCACAGGTCAGGCAATGGAGAATCAGAGTCAGGAATCTGTCAGAAGTCAGTACACAGACAGACGAACAGAACAGCACACCTTCACAGAGACTAGCAAGCTGAGGATAGGCCATCACTTAATAAATACTGGACAACCCCTTTAACCTATTAGAGAATTTACTTTAAAGGGAGATTAAACCTATACGAAAGAATGGTCACAAACCTAATCTAAACATCCATTTGTATAGCTGCCTATAAAAATATAAGATACAAGTTGGCTGAAATGACTAGTTTTGGTTATTTTGTTCAACCAAAATTTAACGTGAAAGATTGATATGGCTGACAGCATTCTTCTGCCAGTTTGCACAAGTCCCAAGGAGTCACTTTTTTAAATTGACTTCCTGATCAGCCAGTTTAGTGTGTTATGTTGCGGCTTGAATTGATCACACAAATTATTTGATCACATAAAGTGGCTGGTCAAAATCTTATTTGTATGTGCTGATTAAAGATGATGATCGCCTGAATCCTAATTCATACAAATGCTTGTTCTTGGTCATTCCTCTGTGTAAACATTTCTGCTAATCAGCCAACCAACAAGAGGAAGTTACTGGGGGACATTTCATTTATCTGTTATCTATGTGTCTATCTGTCTATCTATCTGTTATCTATCTGTTGTCTATCTATCTATCTGTTATCTACCTATCCTAGAATTATTATTCTTATAATTATAATTATATTTATTGTGCTAGGTTTTAGAAATGAGTTGTGGGAAAGAGTGTTATGTAAGACCCTTTAAAATGTCTGTGTACATTGTTAAATATAGAAAATTAGTTCGGGAAGTAATGATTTAGTCGTTCCCACATTGTTTGACGGGTAAGGATTGTCCAGGACTAGAAAAAAAACAGTGACATTCTAGTCCATGTGTTATCTCTTGTATTGTTTTTCATCTCATTCACTCATTTGGGGCTGAGCTACATGTAGGAATTAGGTGCAGTTCACTGAATTATCCTGGCTAACCACGTTAGCTATTAGACATGTCCAGCTTATGGTACGTTGAGTGGCAATTTAACATTACAAATATGTTGATTAACAATGACCAAGTGGCCAAGTGACTAATATTGTTTGGTTTGTGTGTTCATTGGCGTGTGGCTGGGCAGTTCTCCAAATTGTAATATTGTCCCAATTGAATTGCCTTTAGATTTATTGCAGTCACAGCTGAAGAGAAGCAGGATTGTGTGCTCATACTCTAATGCAAAGATTTGTGTTCATGCTCTAAAAATTGTTGATTTCACACCCACAATTTTTAGGCAGGAAATTACTGGGAAAAATTCAATTACCCAAAGACATTCAAGACTAAAGGGAGAAATTTGTCCAAGCTGAACGCCAATTTTCTGGCATGCAAAACGTCTCATTTTGCACACAATTTGTGACTTTTTGGGATATTGTCGCTTACTGCACTTTTCAAAAAGTTGGTAGCTTCCCCACATTTATCACAATTTACAGCAGAAAACTGATACAAATTAGTGATGCACAAACAGTCCAAGATGGGACATTTTTTTAAAATTCAGTACATGTTACTCTAGCAGGCTTTTGACTAAATCCCCCTTTTCTACTTCATGGAACCAGTTCAATTTTACCTTTGTTTTTTCCCCCCACAAGACCAGAGTTGAAAATAGTACCTGGTACATTTTTGGAACCTGATCTGAGTGGGATCCAAGGGAGCCAAGTTAGTACCATGAAGTCACCTTACCACACTACTGACTAGTCCAAAAGATTCTTCACTAGACTGCTACCAGCTATATTAAAGGGTTATTCCCATCTTAGACAATGGGGGCATATCGCTAGGATATGCCCCCCATTGTCTTATAGGTGCGGGTTCCACCGCTGGGACCCACACCTATATCGAGAACGTAGCCCCCAAAGTGAAGGAGGGCGCCCCTCGCATTCCCAGCCACCCTCCATTAATTTCTATGGTGAAAATAGCTGCTCACTGGCTCGGCTATTTCCGTCGGCTACATAGAAACGAATGGGAGCGGTGGCCGTGCATGTGCGGTGCGCTCCCATTCATTTCTATGGGAGCAGCGGGGATCTGCGCCTGGTGGTGGCTCCCCGCTCCTCGCTTCATCCTAGCGATATGCCCCCATTGTCTAAGATGGGAATACCCCTTTAAGGAGGCACCATAAACAGGGTGGAAAACAAGTATAGCCGTAAAGTAGAGCTGGTACCATGCAGTGGCTGAGACATAGGTATTGCCAGTCTTAATAAATCAAACTCCAAGTAACCAGGTTTGTCACTATATTTTGCTTCTCAAATTATGCAGCTTATTATAGTGACCGGCCTGAAATGCGTTGCCTGATTGTCCTTGTATCTGTCTGAGTGTCAGGTATTTTATTCGTTATGCATGTTCTCATTTCTTTATCTCCTTTTAATGGATGTATTAAATTGTTGAAGTTGGATTCTAGATTTTTTCTGGATTTACAGAGTGACCGACTTGCTTGGATAGTAAAGAAAATGGCACAAAATATTGGTAACAATGTACTACTTCTTTCTAATACTTAGGCAGTGTAAACTTAGACTAGACAATCCGGATGATACATTGGTGCATCTTAAGCCACTTCTGTTTCAACTAAACCAATGCACATTTTTCACTAAGCCATGGCCACTTGTTGAGCAAGGCACTAAAAGTGTCTAAAACACTTAGTAAATGTGGTGCAAAGCAATATCCCCCTTTGTGCTGCTTGGTTTATAGTAGCTCACTCAGGATACAGCAAACTCCTAGTTATGCATCTGCTGTAGGCATTAGGGGAGCACTCTTCCCACTTTCTGGTGTCCTTGTCATTACTGAGTGATTGAGACTATATATCTTTTGCCTTTGCAAATTGTATTTAGAATATTTAGGTGATAGATAACTCTTCATGGCCAGAAAATAGGCTTTGCTTTGGAAGGCTAATACAGTTTCTGTGTAAGCAATCATGTAACTTCTTTTTGACTCCAGACTGGGAGAGGAGGATTTCCCTTGCCTCCTGTTGGTCATCACAGATGTTATAGCATTTAAAGTAAAAAAAAAAGAAAGAAAAACTGAAGGAACCACACTGACATGAAAAGTAAAAGTTTCCATGTCCCTTTGCACTGATACAATAAACTGCATGTCAGTGGACCATAGAGTCATTGTATATATTTCATGAAAACAAAACTACTAAGGCTTCTAAGTTTTGACCAATGTTTTAAATGAAGTTCTGTTTTGGGTCCTTTAGTATATAATGTTATCATCAGAGTCACTCTCTTAAAGGGTTTTTCTGAGATTTTCATATTGGTTGCCTATCTTCAGGATAGGTCATCAATATCAGACCGGCGGGGGCAAATTTTGTTACACTAAATCACGCCTCTAACTCCCCCAATCTATACACATCCAATCCCACCCAGTTCCCTTTGTACCTCCACATAGTAGTTATGCCCTCTTAGTTCCCCCACTCAAGTAGAATGTCCCTTTAGTGCCCCTACACAGTAGTTATTCCCCCTTAGTACTCCTTTAACAACAGAATGGTCCCTTAATGCCTCCACACAGCTCCCTTATTGCCACCTTTGCAGTTGTAATGCTTGCTTAGTGCCCTCACACAGTAAAGTGCCCTTTTATTGCCCCCACACAGTTGTTATTCCTGCTTCATGCTGCTTATCAATAGAATGCTCCCTTGCTCGCCTCCACACAGCTCCCTTAGTGTAGTGCCCCACACAGTAGTTATGCTCCCTTATTGCCCCCCTTACAATAGTGTTGCTCCCTTAGTGCTCCGTCGCAATAGTATGTTAAAGAAGAACATTGGGAATTTTTGGATATATAATAGTAATTAGTATTTTAGCAGTGCCATTTGTTTCATCCCAGCTCAATTTCATCTGTACATTCTGAGTCCTTTAATTATGGACAGATGGGCCATGTGACCTTCAGTTTGACCATCAGTCCAACCTTGCTCTACCGTGTAGACAGGATGTCAGTGTCTCCTGTATAGCTGACTTCCTGTAAACTTCTTGTAAATGCATATTGCCAGATAGACACAGGCTGCAGTGCAAACCCCTGGCTTCAGGGCCATCTACCTCATGTATTTGTTATCGAACCTTTGCAGGACTATTAGGTGTCGCATATTACTTTCTCATTTTCAGGAATAGGTTATTTGTTACATTCATTTCTTAATAATTTTTGATTCTGGTAATTTTACAATATTATGTCAATTGTTTATAGTGACATATATAGGGTGCTGTACTTGGTCAGCAAGGAGAAGGCCACAGAGCTCACAGGAGCATCGGTGCCTTCTCAAACAGCTGACTGGCAGGAGTCCCCCAGATACTGATGTCCTATCCTGAGGATATAAGACTCGGAAAATCCCTTTAAAATTAAAGCAATGCATGTAGCAGTAATATGACTGTCCAGCCTTGATAATTTGGTTGTTGGCTATAACTAATGGAAACGTGCTCCAAGGCTTCAGATTGTTCTTAGTTGTTAGCCTTTGTACAATGGTAGCATTTGAAAGTAGGCTGTAGAGAATTTCCCTTGTGTACAATTGTACTGAATTTTGCTACCAGTTTTTCCACTTGTGCTATATGAACTATATGAACTTGTGTTTGACTCTTACTGACCTGAACAGACGTGTGCCTCACACTCACCTCACATGGGATTTGTAATAAACCTTAAAGGAGCCTGAAAAAAAGACAATTTATAAGATATGGCTGCGTTTGTTCTCAGGTTATGTCAGTTCCTCTACATGTCTATGTTTGCCAATTGTGAAACTCTTGTCAGTTGTAGGCACCAAAGGATGACAATGGATGTAATTTGAGATTGATAGCATAACAATGCCCCATTTACTGTCACATGCCAAAAAGACTCAGGGGATCATTTACAAACAGATATATGGCACTTTTGTGGTGTATATCTGGCGCAGATTCTGTCGAGTTATTGATTAAAATTTAGCAGTATAGCGCCACCTGCTGTTTGTTCATTTTCTTGTTTCTCTGAAAGGACATGTCTCCTGTGGCTGCCAGCTTAAAATAAATCTAGCAGAGCAATTGAAGCAATAATGGGGAGACCTCTGGATCCATGTCGGTACAGGGCTGGTTCTAGCTTTGTTAGAAAGAGATTTTCATGTACTATAGGATGTCTGATTTTCATTTTTTACATCAATCATGGGATAACCCCTTTCACTGTGTGTGATTTGGACTTTGCCTTTGTTGTTTCTACATTGATTTGTCATAGTTCACTCCGAGCAGTGTGTAACCTTGAATACGGGAAGGACCACTTATCCTGATCCAGTAAATTAGATGTGGACGGTACGCTATTTGTTTAAGATTACTGGACACTCCAACCCTCCCTGTAGGCACCGGCCTAGCCACTCAGAGTGGCTAGTATATACAAAGCTGGAAATTGTGTCTGAGTTTATATATCAGTATAGTAATTTTCATTATCACAGCAAGGCCAGAGATATTCAGGGATTAGAGGGGTTCTGCAGGCTAGCCATTGGAGAAGGTGATTATATGACTTTTGGATCACCTTGTCCAGTATATAATCATACCCATACATGGGTAAATACCCATTCAAGTTCTTGGTGGTATCTTATTATGCAGAAAGCCAGAAGAACCATTACTGGTGTCAGACATGATTTGAGGTACCAATTCACATTGAAAACACTTGTTTTTACTGAAGTTTCCCTGAAGTGGTTGTCTGGTGTTGAGAAACAGGATGTCTAAATAAACAGGATGTTCCCCAGTTTAGAGCCATCATTTATTACCCACTGACTACGCAGAGAGTCTCTGTCTAGAGGTGCTCGGCACGTCCATACATTATACGGCGAGCCTGTTGACTTCAGTGGGATCTGTGTAATGCTTCACTTCTCCTGTGGTGGTGCTGCAGGAGAATTGAACAGTTGTTGCCAGACTTCAACATTGACTATGACTGATTTCCACAGATTACCACAGGGGGTCCAACAGTGGAATAACCTGTTGTTGGCTTTTGAAAAGTGAAACTTTTTAGCTCAAAAGAAATTGTCCAAATTGGACAAATTCTTCGTTGAGTCCTGACCAAGTTGTCACCTTCAGCAGAAAAGGAGATAATCCCAACTAATACTGGGCCCCCTCTTGCCCTGGGCCCCATAGCAGTCACATGGTCTGCAGCTATGGTACTTCCCTGATGCTATGGTTGGGACACCTGCAATGATATTTGGTACAATGCTTCATTAGTGCCCATTTTACTGTAGGGTAAATTAAAGGAATATTCATGAACAAGAACCTTTTGCGTTTAAAACGCATAGACAGGTGGACTGTACTCCTGGCTTTTATGATGTTCGAGTAAACTTCTAGATTTTATAAGTTTTGGATCTTCTTTTCAATATATTCTAGGACCCAAACCGATCTTCAGGTGTTCTCATCAATGTGGAGAATGAATGGACAGTTGACTGCACATTTCTCTGTCTATATCCATTTACTGTACTTCCATGACACTTATAGGAGCATCATGCATATTAAAGGGGTATTCCGGTCACCACAAATATAACTTATGTTTTAGACTAATTCATCATCAATAATTACCTAATATAATGTCAATTTCACATATTTACCGTTCAGTAGTTATCAACGTAGTTTCTTCCTCTGCTGTCCACTGTGTTTCCTCATAAATTACCATGGCATCGACCTGTAGTTCTGAGCCTTTGTTAGGACGAGCATGCTTAGTGTGTTGCTATCAATTCTCTAGCTAAATGTTAGTGTGCTGGTGATTACTGAGAAGAGGGGGCGTGACCGGACTGTATATCAGGCAACCAATCAGTTATCATCAACACTCATGAACAAGCACAAACTCACAGCAGGAAAGCTAGGGATTGTGGGAATTGTAGTTTTGAGAGGGAAGATCAGGAGCCATGACACTCTGTGTGTTGTAGGCTCACACAGGAGCTAGACAAATGGATTGCAAGGTAAAATGAAGCTCTGGTTATATGTATAGGTATGGGTACCGGTTGGGTCACAGCTTGCAGCCTTAATGCAATTTTTCAAAAATTAAGTTACTTTACCGGAATACCCCTTTAAGTTGTTCATGTGACTCTCACTGAAGTCAAGGGCGAGAGCTTCCTCTCTATTCTTCACTTGGATGTGCAGCCAGAGGCTGCCTTACCAGGCGGCTTGTGTTTCAGGTGGACCCCCATTTTGGAGATAAGTGCAGTTTCCAGACACATCACATCTAGTGCATGGTGTAAACATGGCCTAAAGCAGTAGTGTACATAGAGAAGTAAGGATCATAACAAGGATCAAAACAGCCCCCCACACAGGACAGAAGGGTTTCTGCCTAAACCCTTTTCAATGACCCTTTTGCTATTTGCCACTGCCTCATTTGCTAAAAGTTGTTCCTTTAGAGGTTAGAGTCCTGACCAAGTTTTTATCTCCAGTAGAAGAGGAGATGATACCAACTAAGATTGGGCACACTCTTGCCCTGGGCCCCATAGCTGTCGCATGGTCTGCTGCTATGTTAGTTATACCTCTGGCCTGAAATATCTGAAATTTCGGTTTAGAAGTAGTAAAGGTACCAAAAAAAACAAGTATAGTTATATTCACACACTGAAGACTTTTTGTTTCTGTGACTGAAGATCAAATTTATTCATCTGAACAGGGTTGTATTGGCAGCAAGCATGGATTTCCGCAAGCCTTATTCAGATTAATGGAACAGTCAGAAGTTTCTGTGACAAATCTGCCGCGTGTGATTATAACCTTCTATATCCATGACTCATGGTTGGTGGTTTCATAATGTAATTAATAAGAGATCAATTCTAATTATTTGAACATCTCGGGTCCTTCTCAATGATAGATTACTGGAAAACAAATAATGCTCTTTGGCAAAGTTGGGTAATACTTTTATCAGAACATTAGCTTAATCAAATAGACACTTATGATCTGCATAATTTAAATGATGGAATGAAACATTAATTTTTTCATAAGGAGCATGCCTTTCAGCTATGGAAATATTACAAGTTGATTGACAAGGTTTCAAAGGTATTTCAATAATATATTGTATGCGTATATATTTCATGTGTCTCTTGCATCACCCGTGTGTCTATTGACCTAAATTGACATATTCCTGTGCTGATTTTCTGTTCTTAGCTTTCTACATTGTTTTAAGTGGTTTACTGTACTAGTTAGGTACTGAGGGCAAATCCATGAACGTGTTAAGCTAAATACTCTAATTTTAGTGACTCCTTATCCTTTTATCCTATAAGTTTAATTAAAGAACATTTGTACAGTCATGGCCAAAAGTTTTGAGAATGATACAAATATTAATTTTTACAAAGTCTACTGCTTCAGTTTTTATAATGGCAATTTGCATATACTCCAGAATGTTATAAAGAGTGATAAGCTTAACAGCAATTACAGTAGATGGCTTCAGGTTTAGGCTACTTTCACACCAGTGTTTTTGCTGGATCCGTCATGGATCAGCAAAAACGCTTCCATCATGATAATACAACCATCTGCATCCGTTCTGAACAGATCCGGTTGTATTATCTTTTAAATAGCCAAACTGATCCATCATGAACTCCATTGAAAGTCAATGGGTGACGGATCCGTTTTCTGTTGTGTCTGAGAAAACAGATCCGTCCCCATTGACTTACATTGTGAGTCATGACGGATCAGTTTGGATTTCACGGAATGGAGACTGAACTGAAGCAAACTGATGCATTCTGAACGGATCCTTTTCCATTCAGAATGCATTAGGACAAAACTAATCAGTTTTGGACCGTTTATGAGAGCCTGTGATGGATCTCACAAACGGATCCTTACAACGCAAGTGTGAAAGTAGCCTTAGATGACTTTTTAATTCAAAATAACATTGAGGCTTATAACAATGTACAGTCATGGCCAAAAGTTTTGAGAATGATACAAATATTAATTTTTACAAAGTCTACTGCTTCAGTTTTTATAATGGCAATTTGCATATACTCCAGAATGTTATAAAGAGTGATCAGCTTAACAGCAATTACTTGCAAAGTCAATATTTGCCTAGAAAATGAACTTTATCCCCCAAAACACATTTCAACATCATTGCAGCCCTGCCTTAAAAGGACCAGCTAACATCGTTTCAGTGATTGCTCCATTAACACAGGTGTGGGTGTTGATGAGGACAGGGCTGGAGATCAATCTGTCATGATTAAGTAAGAATGACACCACTGGACACTTTAAAAGGAGGCTGGTGCTTGGCATCATTGTTTCTCTTCTGTTAACCATGGTTATCTCTAAAGAAACACGTGCAGTCATCATTGCACTGCACAAAAATGGCCTAACAGGGAAGAGTATCGCAGCTAGAAAGATTGCACCTCAGTCAACAATCTATCACATCATCAAGAACTTCAAGGAGAGAGGTTCCATTGTTGCCAAAAAGGCTCCAGGGCGCCCAAGAAAGACCAGCAAGCGCCAGGACCGTCTCTTAAAAGTGTTTCAGCTGCGGGATCGGGCTACCAGCAGTGCAGAGCTTGCTCAGGAATGGCAGCAGGCAGGTGTGAGTGCATTTGCACGCACTGTGAGGCGGAGACTCTTGGAGCAAGGCCTGGTCTCAAGGAGGGCAGCAAAGAAGCCACTTCTCTCCAGAAAAAACATCAGGGACAGACTGATATTCTGCAAAAGGTACAGGGAGTGGACTGCTGAGGACTGGGGTAAAGTCATTTTCTCTGATGAATCCCCTTTTCGATAGTTTGGGACATCTGGAAAACAGCTTATTCGGAGAAGACGAGGTGAGCGCTACCACCAGTCTTGTCTCATGCCAACTGTAAAGCATCCTGAAACCATTCATGTGTAGGGTTGCTTCTCAGCCAAGGGAATCGGCTCTCTCACAGTCTTGCCTAAAAACACAGCCATGAATAAAGAATGGTACCAGAATGTCCTCCGAGAGCAACTTCTCCCAACCGTCCAAGAGCAGTTTGGCGATCAAACAATGCCTTTTCCAGCATGATGGAGCACCTTGCCATAAAGCAAAGGTGATAACTAAATGGCTCAGGGAACAAAACATAGACATTTTGGGTCCATGGCCTGGAAACTCCCCAGATCTTAATCCCATTGAGAACTTGTGGTCAATCATCAAGAGACGGGTGGACAAACAAAAACCTACAAATTCTGACAAAATGCAAGCATTGATTGTGCAAGAATGGACTGCTATCAGTCAGGATTTGGTCCAGAAGTTGATTGAGAGCATGCCAGGGAGAATTGCAGAGGTCCTGAAGAAGAAGGGTCAACACTGCAAATATTGACTTGCTGCATTAACTCATTCTAACTGTCAATATAAGCTTTTGTTACTCATAATATGATTGCAATTATATTTCTGTATGTGATAAAAACATCTGACAAACACACATAAAAACCAGAGGGCAGCAGATCATGTGAAAATATAATAATTGTGTCATTCTCAAAACTTTTGGCCATGACTGTACAGGCTGGGCCATTTATATGGATACACCTAAATAAATGGGAATGGTTGGTGATATTAACTTGCTGTTTGTGGCACATTAGTATATGGGAAGGAGAAAACTTTTCAAGATGGGTGGTGACCATGGCGGACATTTTGAAGTCGGCCATTTTGGATCCAACTTTAATTTTTTCAATAGGAAGAGGGTCATGTGACACATCAAACTTATTGAGAATTTCACATGAAAAACAATTGTGTGCTTGGTTTTAACGTAACTTTATTCTTTCATGAGTTATTTACAAGTTTCTTTATTCTTTCATGAGTTATTTACAAGTTTCTGACCACTTATGACCACTGCACATTCTGACCACTGCACATCTCGTATCTTCACAGCATAGACAATTGCCTTCAGATGACCCCAAAGATAAAAGTCTAAGGGGGTCAGATAGGGATTCTTGTTCTAAGTTTTTGACCAGTTTCACCTACATAGAGGCCACCAGTAGGACATTTGGTACATATAATTAAGTAGACCACATTTGGCATTGTTCTGGTAACGGAATCTTATAGTCATCTTCTGAATTGTGAATTTGTACCTTATCAGTGGTTGTTACACACAGCATAGAGACATCGCTCTATCAGAAACCAACTGGCGGCACAACATATCTCAGATGGGACAGTTTCCACCCCAAACACATAAAAAACTCCATCATCTACAGTGTTGAGGACCTACAGACAAGAATGAACACCTTCGAAACCTTAAAAAGAGATTTTTTAATCAGAGCGAGTCATGTTATGACACCTGGACTTGTTCAAATAATCATAAATATTATTTTGGAATACATTTGCCAAGAAGGAAATGCCACAGTTTGAACCAATAACCTAAATCTGGAAAAGCCAATAAATGGCGGAACCTTCTGTTTCCCCACCAGGATCTCATGGTTCAACTGAAAATGTGAGTTATGCATTTGGGGCACAGAGGTGTGCATCTGAATTTAACATATTACAAATTAATTTTTATTTAAATGGATTATCCAAGTGTTTGATGCCGATGCACAGCACTGTCCATTGTTTAGTGGCCTTGCTTGGTATTGCAACTTGGCCGCATTTACTTAATTGGCAGTGAGCTCCGCCTAGGGCTAGGCTATGTAATCGATGAACATGACGTCTCTGGCCAAGAAAGTATGCCATGGTCTCTTCAATCAGCTGATCGTTTGGTTGCTGGGAGTTGGACCCCCACAGGTCAGATGCTGATGACATATCCTGAGATAGATTATCATCATAAAACTCTCAGATAACCAGTTTAAAGGAGTTTCAGGTAATAGGGTTTTTTTTTTTTTTTTAAATAATAAAGAGTTTCTAGTGTACTTTATCAACACGTAGTGGTTTTCAAAAGCTCAGCTTGCTGTCATTCAATAGTCATCATCATCATTGTATAATTCCAGGGGATAAATCAGTCCTGGTCCTGGGACGGTCATGTAATCAGCCATATACTTCTAGATCATAACATTAAAAGGCATTAGAGACAGTATACGAAGAAATTCACAATGGACTCCATTATCAGTGGTTTCAATAAAAGTCTGTTATTCACATCATGACACTTATTTCTGAAGAAATGGATTCTTACAGAAAATCTGATCTGGCAGTGATGTTCATGGAGGGTCTTTCAAGCACCACAGTATGGAATCCAATTAGTTTCTAAGGTGGCAGGCTGCATTATTTTATCAGAGCTTTATAGAGCAACTTAATGCAGTGTGAAGTGAAGTTATTCCACGGGGCATTCGAACCAAGTCCAGGTTCCTGAAATAATCCTCTTCTTCCATCTCTTGGAATTAATGCAACCACTCTTCCCTGAATGAGTAAGAAACTATTGCTATTCATGTAAGTGCCAATCACATTTCAGTCACGATTCAGCCTAGTAACATATGTTTCATGTGAGATTGACAGAATTGCCCTCATTCTATAGAAGTCTGATTGCTTTGGATTCAAGCATGTTCACAGTCTTATTGCTGAACTCTTTAGCTATGTATAACTATGTAAAACATATAGACCTGTATGTGATGGACCGTAAAAAAAGATCTGGTCTTATCGACATCCGTTTTTGATTCTCATTTTCATTGTGTCTAGGGCATGTTGTAGACGTGAATGAGTTTTTGTTAAGTTGTATGTTCACCTGCCATTAACCGGCTGTGGTAGAGCAAGACATTACTGTGGGTTTTGGTTGTTTTTGAGAACAACACAACATTATGGTGGTCACCTAAAATGTGACCCATGTGTGCCATACCATGAATTTAGTTAGCTGGCTTTAGTTTTGTGTTGTAGTATACAATGCCTACTTCTAACAAGTTCTTCTTCTTCAGAGGAGATGCTGGGCTTATGTAATTTGTGTGTGCAGCTCCTATGCAGACTTGTATGTTTCCATGGTAACAGACTACCAATCAAAGGTGTCTGTCATCGGCTAATATAGGATTTATGTTCAGAAGTAGCCTGCTGCCGAGCCTGTGCTTCAGACAGTTCTATCCTAGAGAACTTGGGGGACATTTATCAAGACTGGCGTTTTCCCTACGCAGCTGGAGGATGGTGCCAAATGTTTGTAGACGCACAAGCCACCCATAGATTTGTTGCATCCTCCTGCAGTCTAAAATCCTAGCTGCCATAGATTTCTGTCTATTCATGACAGAAATCTGGCATGAATAAAGATAAATGTTGCGGACCTACTGCGACTCCCTCTCACTACTCTCACCACACTCATTTTCTTGCCGCTTTTGAAAAGTGGTGTGAAAAGGCAAAAGTCACAGATTTTGCCACAAAAATGGTATGACAGAACGTTCGACTTTTATACACTCCTATTGTGGCGTAAATCACTTAGTAAATGTCCATCTGTGCCTCTGTGCCTACAAGTCTTTTCAGCCATCTATAATAATAAGTTAGGTACATAAGTAATGTACCCGGTTATCTATATGATCGCATAGTACACTGAATATCTGTATGTAGTGCCCTCCATGTTCTGTGCCATGTGCCACTTGTGCAGTGGGTGGGAGGACATGAGGCCCACCCTCGCTTAGGGGCCCACAGGAGGGTTCCCCTGCTCACCTGTGGGCCAGTCTGAGCCTGGTTGTATTCACGCACACATATACACACACTGTCAAACCAAAACACACACTTACCTTGTGATGGCTTTCTTTCAGAGGTGGACAAATCATGACAGGCCTTTTTAGCTTGCAGCAATTTGGCCAGTGCTGTGAATATTTTCCTTTCCCTCCTCCTCCCTTTCCTTCCCCCGTAGCCTGCGGTGTGTAACGCTGTCTGCCATCTGCTGGTTAACGGTGAAATTTGCCATGTAATGTTCCCTGTTCACCAGCTTATGGATGACAGTATGAATTACAGACCATGCATACTGTGCAAAGGGCCACAGGAGGAGGTTCAACCCCATAACCCCACGTTCATACACTGTTGGTATGTTTAGTTTGATCCTGCATTTATACTGCCTATCCCATATTAGCAGTTGCCCGGAAGGTTGACATAAAATGGGACAGCAAGCATTTGAAAATTGAAAACCAAGGCAGAAACCATGGTGGTCTCTGCTGGGGAAAACCCAGTGGATTTTGACCATGTCCACCATGTGAACAAAGCCTAAGGGTTAAAAGAGTCACTTTACTTTTTATTGTAGATACATTGGAGTAGTGAAAAAGTAGTTACAAGGGTGGAAATTTGCATACAGTATAAAAATTATATGGTTTGATTAAAAAAGACTGTAGTAATGTCCTCTGCCTCGATATCAATACATGCGACAAGCCCTTCTACAGAGAGGGACTGAACTGGGCAAAGCCTTAGTGAAGGTCTGGATGTGACTGGGTTTGCAGACAGGTTAGAACAGGAAACAGTTAATTTAGAGGGGTAAGTTGGGCTTGTGGATAAGCGGAAAAAAGGATAGATTGGGGTTAGGGTAGGAGGGGGAGAATACAGGGGTGTAGCTATAGGGGGTGCAGAGGTTGCAGTCGCTACCGGGCCCAGGAGCCTGAGGGGGCCCAAAGACCCTTGTGCCACATAGGAAGACACACAAAGCACTGAGAGAAGGGACCCCAAGCTGAACTCTTGCACCTGGCCCCATGAGGCTATAGCTACGCCCCTGAGAGAATAGGTACCTTTGCTAAGGAGTCCATGAGGGAGTGGTCTTCACTACTGGACCTTAAGAACTGCCTGTTCACCCGCCCTTTGAGATTGTTTTGTTGGCGCGTGGTGTGAGGGTTATGCACGTTTCCTGCACTGTTGCGGCAGCTGGCAGTGAGCAGGTCTAGGATGGCACTTAGTGAAGTGTTTGGACCACATAAAAGGTATCGGACCACTGTCATGGAAGAAGGTTTGCTGGTGGTTCCTGCTGGATATTGGCCCTAGGAAAAACAGATTCTGTAGAACGAAGGGGTTGTGGTACCTGACATATTTGTCAACCCCAGAAATCACATTTTCTGGTATCACACGTATGGCCTTCTGAGATCTCCATGCTTAAGTGCACTTCTCAGGTGTTATATTTATGATGTATTTATGATGTAAATGTCAATTGGAAGTTTATACCTGTTTATTAATAAAGAGGCTGCTGTGACTTATATATTCTGTTGTCACGCAGCATGTCCGTGTGTTTTATTCAGTTGGTTAAGAGGGTGTGGTAGGTTTTGGAGTACAAGTGAAGGAAATCCTGACAACTATACGATATGAATACTAAGTGATACCAAGGACCTCTGTAAGAGTAAGACCCAAGATACCACTAATCAGCCATTCTCTCTGTTGGTAAGCAATGGCCTTAACCCCTTCAATGCCAGAGGCTTTTTTATTTTTGCGGAGCCAAAACTTTTTTATTTTTCCATTCACAAAGCCATGTGAGGGCTTTGTGCAACAGGTCCTTTCTAGTGCTTGAAACAGCAGAAACCCACTGGCTATGGCACTAGCGGCGCTCGCAAGTGGGCGCCATATTTAAACACCCTCCCAGAGCTGTACGTGTACAGCGCTGGGAGTCTAAGGGTTAAAGGAAATGTGTCACCAGTGACCTCCTTCTGTAACTGTTTGCATAAACACATAGCTGTTATTCACCTGATTGAAAGAGTGGTTTTCTTTTGTAGATCCCAAGCTCCATGCCTGAGTTAAAGAGGACCTTTCACCACTCCTGATATGCCTGTTTTAATAGCTCCATGCATTCCCCATGTAATAACAATTCTGGAACATCTATTCTTATGTCTGTATGCTGTGCCATTACTTTATTATTTGCACTAGAAGTTATGAATGAATTGCTATTTGTCTTCAGTAGAGGAACAGAGGGGAGGTGACCAGTTGGGGGTGTGTACCTGCACAAACTGACTCTATCCAATCAGTGCTGTCATGTTCAGACTGTGCAGGGACACCCCCCAATTGGTTACCTCCCCTCTGTTCCCTTACTGAAGACAAATAGCAATTCATTCATAACTTCTAGTGCAAATAATAAAGGAATGGCACAACATAGAGACATAAGGATAGATGCTCCAAACTTGTTATTACATGGGGAATGCATGAAGCTATTAAAACAGGCATGTCAGGAGTGGTGAAAGGTCCTCTTTAAAGAAGAAATCCCGCAAAAATTTTTATTCTCTGACCTGTTAGAAAGGTGCATGATATAATCTGTAGTGAATGTCATTTTCTTATCAGTGACTGTTTCTGTGAGTAACAACCTCTCTTCTTATTGTAGCTGGGTCATGTGACCAACTCCCTGACCTCCAACTGACCCAGGACAGAAAGCCAGTAACTGCTCTATTCATTCCTATGGGAGCCTCACTTTCAGTCTCATAGGAATACATAGAGAATTAGACTTCCTGTCAACACATAAGATGATGTGTGAGTTGGTGGGTCTAATTGCTGGTCACATGACACAGATAAGAAACTTCAGGATGATAGAAGTCAAAAATTCAGACACTGGTAAGAAAATGACATTCACTACAGATTATATCATGTACATTTCTAGCAGGACATGGAATAAAATTTTTGTCGGGAGTTCTTCTTTAAGATACCTAGGCCTTTGGTACATTGAAGGCATAAACATTGTTCTTGTTGTACCCAAGCTCCTCTCCTTTCTTTGGAAAAAGTAAAAAAAAAGTAGCATAACTCAGGAATGGAACATGGGATCTACGACAGAAAAACAGCGTTTTAATCAAGTGAACCACAACTATGTGTCTATGCAAACAGTTGAATAAGGAGTTTACTGGTGACATTCACTTTAAGTAAAACAAAATGTAAGTAAAAAAATACTTAGCGTTGAAAACTAAGCTGTTTTTTATTTCAGCTTTCATTGAAATAAACTTGAAGCTTATTACCATTTCGTACAATCCATTTTTGTAATGAAGGACAGAACATAAGAAATTCTAAGAATGAGCTTACTAACAATAGAATCAGTATAATAGTCATTGATAGAAAAAAATGTCCAGGAAACATGTACATTTAATATTTTTTTTCATTGTATAATTATTTTCTAGTGAATTGGGGTTTCCAATTGTTTGTCCTTTTAGATGTTGGTGTTTTGTGTGTCAGGTTGTAGAGTAGGCTTGATTCAGTAGCATTTATTCAGATATCTATAACAAATTAGAAATTGAGTTTAACCATAGATACCAATCACAGTCAGATTACCGTTTTCCAGTCCACTGACAAACAGTAAAGCAATTCCAGCACCGCATCCAATTCAAATACAACTTTTATTAGATCCTCCATTAAAAACATGCATGTGCGGAGCAGATGTAACACAGTTAAACCATTTCCACTTAACACTTTAGTCCTAATCTTGGATATATAGCCTATATATAGTCCTAGTTCTCCTTCCTCTATGTGCCACTGTTATCTTTAAATGTGTTTCGCCTCTCTAGAATGTGCCATCAGTTACATCTATGAGAACGAATTTCAGTGCTGATTTAACTCCACATCATTTTCAAAGTTTTACCCTTTATTTCAGATCGGTGATCCCAGCCACCAGCCCAGAACTGCATCATTGGCTTATTTATTCACATGAGTGGCGCTGTATTGATGTTCTATACAAGGTGGAAGAAAAACTGCGAAAAGGCCATATAGTTAAACTGGAGTTACAACACCTTCATTCTCAGGATCATGGGAGTCCTGGTTAGCTTTGCAGCCCCTTCACAGTGTTCCCATGGACAGCAGTGCTCCAAACCAACCACTGTTTAGGGACTTTTAATACAGCTCCATTGACGTGAAAAGTAACGTAATACAGTTCCCTGCAGAACTAATGGCTCGGATGACTGATGTGCAGGAAAAACATTTGATTTGGTGGGGCCAATCATGCCAGTTGGATCCTCACCAATCAGAAAGTGATGGCATTTCCTATTGACATGCCTTCACTTTCTGAGATGGAAAACCTCTTTAACTAAGATGACATGAGTCTGACTGAGGACCCCTATGAGCCAGACTGAATTTTTCATATTACCCTCATGCCTTGTATCAACAGTAATTACCCTTTCCATAGTGTAGAACAAATAGTTTTTTCCATCCTCTACATCAGCCATGTAGGATAATAAGTTGAACTTGATGGACTGTCTAAGTACTGTATTACACCTTCCATCCAGAGCTAGTTTCAGTTAACTTGCTCAGTGGTTGAATGGTTTTGCCACCCTACATCCAGGTACTTTATTGTCCCTGTCAAACATTAGGTTTGGCTCAGATGTCTTCTCCAACAGATCACACCTTTTCTCTTGACATGTTATTTTTTCACGTCAAAAATTATTTAGTTAAAGACAGTGTCTGAAGGCAAAGTTGACACTGCTTAGCATGGTGGTTTACAAAAGATTAGAATAAATTATGTCGGAAGAGCGAGGCATGCATTGCAAATTACACTGATGTCAGATTGTGTCCTCACACATTATTTCATTATTTTTGTCACACTACTTCTCAGGGCAGTCCATTCTGATTACATGTACTATAAAAAGTTGTCTTTTTCAATTTTTTTACTGGGCAAATCTGAAAGGCTCTCGAGATTAGCTATTAAAACTAACTGTCAACGCACATACAAGTACAAACCTTAGCATCGTAAAGCATTCATTTTTCTACATTTATTATAATTTTACACACATAAAGAAAAGAAGAAAGAAATCAAACATATTAACTCATCACAATTTTGACTGTATGCTGCCAAATCCCACCCCTGGAGACGGGAAGGAAAAAGAAGTACAGAAAAGGGGAAGAAGTAAAAAACACCATTCCTGGAATATAAAATAAAGTGCATCATTTGCCCATATATAAAAATTACTTGACCAGCCTAGTCCATTTGATCCAAAAGGTCACATATTTTTTATCTAATCATATTGTCAGTTTTAAGAAAATAGCCCTTTTTATTGACAATAATAGTGGTGGTAACCCAAGCTGCAATCATGAAGGCTAAGGATTTTTCCAATTCAACGTCATTGTTTCCTAGCCATAAATAGGCTTATAAAAAAGGCTTTCCTCTGATACCTACCAGTTACCCATGTCAACCCTCAAGTTCTGTTTTTACATCAGCACCCATAGGCATTTTAAATATAACTATAGCAGTGTTGGTAATCTTTCTCCAATACCTACACAGCTTTGGGTAATGCCACAACGTATTTATCAGATCTCCATTAGGAAGTCCCCTCTTGTCACAGTACTTATTCTCGGTGACGTCAGTTTAATATAGAGAACTCCAAGTCAAATTCATTCTGTTCATAATAAAAGTCTGTTTAGACCTCGTACGACTATGAGATATTATTTAGCAATTGCTCTCAATTTCACCTCAGTTCTCATCAGGAGAATCTATAGCATTGTTTAGAGTATTTTTCAGTAACTTCGGGAGACAGCTATTGATTTAGGATAGACCTTATTTATCTTCTTTATTTTAAAAGATCTTTTTCAACTATGGCTATAATTCATCCTGACCCCTGTTTTTTGCATTTTCTTTTCTCAGTTTTAAATAGTGAAGAAATGTACATAAGAACATGCTTCAGGCACATCATATTACAAATGCATACATGCAAAATCTTCTACCCCGTCCATTGTCAGTTGATGCACTTAGTATATTCTAGATACAGGAACTTATCCTTTAAAATTAGAGTGATAGTAGCCTCAGAAGTGGAAGAGGGAAGTCTTTCATGTACAAAAGCCTTTTGTAATGTCATCCACAAGTAGCTGACCAGCATTGGCTTAAATTCCTTATACAATTTGGTTGGAAGCCACCTTATTTCTAGGCAATTCTTCCAGAGCCCTGGCAGTTAAACACCCATGTGGCTCACCTGGAGTGGTAGGAAAATCTTATCATAAAATTCCATAAAAACATCATTACATAGTTAATACAGTTGAAAAAAGACTTAAGTCCATCAAGTTCAACTCAGGGATAGGTGGGGATGGAAATCCCAGAAGGAAGTGAGACTCAGATTTCTACACATGTGCATAGGCATTAATGTAATTTACTTTTAAGAATTCATCTAAACCCTTTTTAAAATTGCCCACTGTTCCTGCTGTGACCACGTCCTGAGGAAGTCCATCCACAGAATCACAGTTCTTCTAATAAAGAAGCTTTGACACTTCTGGAGATGGAACTTTTTTCCAGCTGGAGGCAGTGCCCCCTTGTCTTTTGAGGGCATTTGACATGGAACAGTTTTTCACCATATTTTTTGTATGGCCCATTTATATATTTGTATAGGTTAATCATGTCCCCCCTTAGACATCTCTTCTCAAAACGAAATAAATTCAATTATTTTAATCTTTCTTCATAACTAAGACCCTCCAGGCCCCTTATCAGTTTAGTTGCTCTCCTTCTGGTGCCCAGAACTGAACTGCATATTCCAGATGAGGCCACACCAATGCTTTATAAAGTGGTATTATTACATCCCTGCCCTGCAATAATACCTTTAAAAACCCATGTGGCTCACCTGGAGTGGTAGGGAAATTTTATAATAAAATTCCATAAAAACATCATTAATGTCTTAAATATCCATAACAATGAAACAATAAACAATTTTTAAGAATTATTGCTCCCCAAATTTCAGATCCTGTTACCATTAATGGTAACCATAGGACAGGCACATGATGAACTACAGGCAGAAATCAGTATAGCATATAAATACGTGAAAGTTGATAATATCTTATTACATCAATGTGACATCTTCCTAACCTTTCAGCAGCCTGAACTTCCTCTTTCTTTTCCTTTCCAAAGCTCTTCAGGGAAAATAAATAGCAATTTACAGTAGTATAGTAAATAGAGGCGATGGAGGAGGGAGGTGCAGCTTCAGTATTCTCCATATCTCTTTCTTTTCATTCTCTTCTATTTCCCTTACTCCCTAACACTTAGAGGGAGATTAATCAAAACTTGTGCAAAAGAAAAGTGGCTTAGCTGCCAATAGCAACCAGGTTCCACCTTTCATATTACAGAGTTCTTTGGAAAATGAAAGGATCAATCTGATTGGTTTCTGTGGGTAACAGCCAGTTTTTCTTTGTGCCGGTTTTGATCAATATCCCCCTGAGTCTTTCCACGCGGATTAGACAATTTCTGGCAGTACGACTCTTAAAGATGTATTCCAGGGTTATAATATTCATGGTCGATCTACAAATAGAATGCATTAGGAAGGCATTACTAAACTTTAATTCCTCTGCATCCAATTTGCAAGCAGATGCTATTTTAAAGGCGTCCAGGATCTGATTATAAGCAGACACATGTTAAAAACTCTGTTCAGACATCTGCTCTTAGGGAAGCATGGGAAGATTAATTCCACTCTAGTGCTAAACTGTGCCACAAAGCTTGAGAGCAGGATGTGTCCACAATATGTGAGGTTAGACTCCAGCAACCGTGTTGGAAGCTGACCTGAAATATATACTTCTGGCCATATTATAGCATGCTCATGCTATTCTGGCAGAGTGGAAAATTATTGTGGGCGACTAGATCTTAAAAACAGACAGAAATAAATCAAACCTCTTTTTCTTAAAGGAGTTATCCCATTAGTAATGTAAAAAGTGAAGATCGGACATCATATAGTACATGACAATCTCTAACAAAGCTAAAACAAGCCCTGTACCTCACATGGATCCAGAGATCTCCACATTCATTGCTCTGATAGATTTATACCAAGCTGAAAGCTCAAGGGGGGTGTCTTTTCTGCTGCAGCTAAGGGGGCGTGTCCATGCTCTACCTATCACAGCTCAGGCGGCAGTTGAAGGTTGAAACTGAGCATGTGTGGCCTTCTCCATTGGAGTCGGACAAAGATATCAGAAAAAAAAAACAAACAGCAGGTGGATCTATACAGATATATTTCATTGAATAACTCAGTGAATATACTAAATTACATGCAATTACAAAAGTATTCAGATTCAGGTGCTGGTTTGAAAACTGTAGAACATTTTTCATAGGACATCCTCTTTAAATAATAATATAAAATAATAATTATGTATGTGCAAGCAGATATTGTTTCATGTTCATTAAAAATATCATCTTCCATGTTGGATATTTTTGCAGTCTTATTACATAGCCATTGGATAAACAAAGACCTTTATTCAGGACCCTTATCTGTTAACCGGAGCAGGGAACTCTTGCTCTTGCTCTGGAGGATCTGATATACGGTATGTCTAGATTAGACCTAATGCACACGACTGTAAGGTTGTGTGAAATACAGAAGCGCTCTGTGTGCCGTCCATATTTTTTGACGACCCATTGACTTGACGATGGGTCCACCATCTGCATTTTGCAGACAAGTATAGGACATATATCTATCTTTTGCAGAACAGAAATACAAATGCCGAAAACACACTGAAGTCACTCCATTTGGAGAACCATTGCTCCACCACTAATGCCGTTCAGTGCCCCCCAAGCCCCCCCTCCCTTATTTAATTGACCGTTCCTGAGATTTAAGAGCTAGTAGTGATAACACAAAGCATGCTAGGTGCCCCAAATGACTTGGCCCACCCTATATGTATAAAAATAATGATTAGGGGACCGGATTTTTACAAAAAAGTATGGTCATGTTTTGGGTCTTTACCTTACATGGTGGCATGCTTACTTTGAAACTGATTTGGAGATGGCAGACTCCCTTTAATTACACTGCACACTTCAGAACAGTTCTGGTAACAGAATACTGAACCATTCAATCAAAATTCCTTTAATCCAGCATGATAAAACCATGTGCCCACAGAGCCGAGTAGCTACAGGTCACTTGTGGACTCTCATTGTAGAATCCACACCAAAAATGAATGACTAATCTACAGTACAGTGTGTATGTATGGATTTTACTAAAACCCTATGCTTTTAAAAAATTCTGTGCAGATGTGAGGGCGTTTCAGATTTTCAGGTCCACAACATGCTCTATTTAGAGGTATTTAAAAATATTCAGAATATTTTTAGATGTTCCATTTTGCCCCTGGGCACATATAATAGCCTAATCTAGAATCTCAAGTCCAGTAGTTTACAGATATGGTAGATAGCCAAACCAACTCCCATAAATGTGGCTATACTGTAATTGTAGCACATTTATGAGGATATGGCGCTCCATATGCTGCCGTATTATGGAATTATTCTCCACCAGAAGCAGTGCTAGGATAGAATAGCTCTATAATGCAGAGTCTGATTGTGAATTCCAGAAATTGGAGGCATACAGAAGTACTATAGGGCTTCATGGAAGCCCATAGGTGCTATAGTACCCTTTGGTACAACTCAGAGGTTCTTTGGAGATGCCATAAATTCATATGTATAAGCTCTTTCAGTAAATTTTATATTCTTTTGTTAACATCACTGTCCAATTATTTAGAATGTCTAGTCCTAAATCCCATTAAATCACATTAAAGAAATTATATTTTACATCTGCTTCAACTGCCATCCACATCACAAGTTGTCAGAACAGTAAATTTGTCAGTGCATACGTATGATTATACAGTACATGTATATAGCTGTAACCCCCCGGGGTCCTGGACTATTTCAATAAACTATATTAGTATTTACCATATTTGTCTGTTTATAAGATGCACTTTTTCCCCCTAAAGTGGGGGGAAAACGGCCGTGTGTCTTATAAAGCGAATACTAGTGAGCGCTTCCATTATGGATTAGGTGCCGGGAGCGCTGCAAGCGCATCCGGTACTCACCCTCCTTGGTCTTTCTTCCTGGGGCCGGCGCTGCACTGTCCTGACCCCGTACAGCGTCAGGACGTTGTGCGTGCACTATGACCTGACGCACGCAGTCAGGTGACAGTGTAGCGTGGACTGAAGGGGGTCTGACATTGAGGGCTGATAGGGGGGTCTAATCCGATATCCTGATATGGGGGTCTGATCTGAGGATCTGATATGAGGTCTGATGAAAAATATTTTTTTCTTATTTTCCTCCTCTAAAACCTGGGGTGCGTCTTATCATCGGGTGCGTCTTATAATGCGAAAAATTTTATACATGTAATGTAATTTCATATGTCTACCATGCGTGAATATATCTTCATTTCAAGTCCAAAGTGCATTAGGTAAAAGCAGCAAGGAATGAAGTGTATTAGATTCTTCTTTGGGTAAAACGAGGTAATCGTCCAGTTTTCCCATCTTGATTGACATTTCGGGGCATATTGAATATGATTGGAAAGGTCATTACCCAAGATACAAGATAAAGAATTCTCCATGTACTGTGTTATTTCCAAGCAGTGCCGAAATCTTTTTCATAGTAACATGCTCGAGCTTGAGCTGAATGATATGCTGGTTTCAATTTACTTGATGTACATTGCTATAGGGCTTCTGCCAGTCCCACAACCTCATTATGCTCCATGAATGGACACAGCACATCTCCAGCTACTGCTGCCCTAAATTCATACTTGATAACCGCACATAATACGAATTCCTCCATAGTCTATATTTTATCCACTTTCAATAGCATTTTAGATTCAAATATAAGAAATCTGGAAGTATAAATGCTTGATTTGTCTTCTTACTTCAGGTTCTTAAAATGAACTTCAGGCATAACACAACATTCCCGTAACACGGCATACATAGCACGGCAAGTCCCCTGTGGGAACATGCCCTAACAGGCCTTTACATGGGACCAGGGGCGGATTGGCCATAGACCCTACAGGGAAATTTCCCAGTGAGCCGATGCCCAGGGGGCTACTCGAGTCCTCTTGATGGCTGCAGGCCAGATATATAATGATCTGATGCTCAACAGTCGCAGATGTCCTCTTAAGCTCAACTGTATTACTGCCCTCATGATGGTGATACAGTTAAATGCTGGGATGAGGGCGGCAGTATTATTTGCTGTCCTGTGGTATTTGGTTCTGCTGGGGCAGCACACTGCGCTGCACTACAGTATTGCAGGCCCGACCTACTTGTTTTGGCCTGTCTTCTGTCAGTTTGAACCCACCTACATGGGGCCACTTTTAGTTTTTTTCCAGGACCACTTTAAGTTCCCAATCCACCCCTGCAAGGGAAAATCATGGGGACCTTTGCCTTGTCCATAATGCCTTCGCATATACAGTGCTGCAGTCAGGTTTGATCACTACACTGAATAGGTTAATTCCCAGGGACAGAGTTTTCTCTGATCCTGGATGTTGCATCTGGAATGCAGTTTTGAATTACAGCTGTCCTCTTGCAAATTATTTTATGGGCTTTGTGGCAGTGGCCATAAAATTTCCTTGGCATAATAGTACAATGTTGTTCCTTAAAGGGGTACTTCCATCTGGGACATTGATGGCTTATCTCTAAGACGTGTCATCAATGTCAGATAGATGCAAGTCCCATGTCTGGGACCCACTACTATCTCCAGAACAGGACCCCCAAAGTAAACAGAGAACAGCTGGGCATGTGCAGTCACCCTCTGTTTACCACTTTGGGAGCGGTGGCTCAACTACTTCCGTCAGTCTTATAGAGGTGAATGGAGAGGTAGCCAAGCTTGCGTGGTGTGCTCTCCATTTACCGCTATGGAGCTTCCAAAAATGGCCAAGAGCACTTGGTAAACTATTTTTGGGATTCCAATAAAGATGAATGGAGAGCACGCCGCCCATGTTCTGTGCATTCTCCTTCATTACAGGGGGCACCGTTCTTTAGAGATGAACAGGTCCCAGTGGTGGGACCCACACCTGTCTGACGCCGATGGCAAATGCTAGCTATATGCCATCAATGTCTAAGATGGGCCAAACCACTTTAACTACAAAAGTCATATTCTCTGGTGATTTTATATGCTTTTTCATACCTGGCTTTATTTACTATGCTTTACAGCAGTGATGGTCATCATGATGACAACTTTATGACTGTATGCCTGTATGCTCATGGTAATTTGTTTTTAAGCCACAGAGTCGTCCCAGAGGACATGGTAGCAGAGACGACAATTACAGCTAATAATTAGGCTTTAATTGCTGCCATCAAAAATAATTTTGTTTTATAATGAGCAGCACTTACAGAGGAACAAATAGACAAAATATTCCTGCTACTGTATCTGACTGTTTGCTTGTAATCTGTTGACTTGCTTCACAGCAGTAGTTCTTTCATGTCGCTGATTTGCTGGTATTGCTGAAGTTGGGATTTGCTTTCATCATTCATGGACTTTAAAGGACCCACACCAGGCACAGGGTCTATTCCATTTAATTTTTAACTATTTTTATGTTTCCTATTTTGGTTTATTTTCCATGGGTAATAGGTAGATTTCAGTTTTAGTAAATCTTTAGAGTACGACCACATGGTCAGGTTTCTTAATGTAGTTTTGGAAGCCAAAACCAGAATATCTTCATTTATAAAGCTTCAGCAAATAACGCATCTGCAAAATATAAATGTGCATTCCCCATTTTTCTTACTACCATCAATAAAAAGGACTATTCTTGTCCACAATGCTGACCAGAATAGAACATGTTCTATAATCTGCAGGTCAGTCAGATGGATCTGCCAAAAATACAGATGAATGCATGGCCCCATAGAAATGAATGGGTCAGTGTGCTATCTGCAAAAAATGCGGATAGTACACAGATGAAAAATGCGGTTGTGTGAATGAGACCTGACACTTGAAGACTCTAATAGGCTTTCCACACCTAAATTCCGGAATATCTCCGGATTATTCTTTCCAGAATATTCTTTCCATTTCATGCACCATTCTTAGCAATCACAGTCTCTTGTTTGGGATGCGCCAAATTTATTAAGAGACACACACATCATAATCATTTTTTGGTGCATCTCCGATCCCACTGACTTCACACCAGCTCAAAGCTGGCAGAGATTTCAGCAATCATTTATACCAGTTTTCTGGCATAAATTATAGTTAAAAAAAAAAAAAAAAAAACAGGCTGAAGTGGCCACCTCATCCTGCTCCCATCTGACCCCAATTTAAAAAGAAAAATTGTAGTGCGTGGCGTAAAAATAGGGAGAAGCCACAGTTTTCACAACTTAACAAGCCAAACACGGATGATTGATCTTTAAGTCTATATTCACATGTGACAGATTTGTAGGAGAAGTCTCATCCACCATCCCTTTCATCTGTGTATTTCATTATTGTCAGTTCATGGGTTCACAACTAGAGATGAGCGATCGTGCTCGTAACGAGCACTGTAGCGCTCGGCTCCCCTGCGCTCGCATGGGCGCAGCCATCCGGATCCGTCCTCCTCACCCGACGGATCCGGATGCCTGCGCCCATGCAAGCGCAGGGGAGCCGTTACAAGCACGTTCGCTCATCTCTATTCGCAACATTATATGGGTGCCCGGGACGTGAAGTCTTTTTACCATGCAGCAACTTTACTTGGATCAGTAAAAATACGGCAGCTTTATTCAATCACAAATTATAAAACATCTTCACATGAAAATTCCATTGTTCTTACTCATTTCTAACAATGTGTTCTTCATCTGAATGAGACTTGCAGACGCCGATGTATATGCTGCAGAGACAACCTCATTCAGATTATTCAGCAAAATGTCTGCAACAGACAGTACCTTTATATCTCGCTTGTCATAAGGTGGATTTAGACGTGCAGATGAGCAGCAGATTGTCGGGAAGGAATTGTTCCTTCCTAACAGTCTGCTGCTCGCTAAGTGGAGGTGAAGTGCTGCATCTACATGCCTCAGTTACCTCCACAGTATGAGAACGAGTGGTCGCTATTGCTATCGCTCATCCGCATACAGCTGCATTGTTTTTGGGCAGCAGATCACTGTTTAGACAGCAGAATCTGCTGCCCGGAAACTATAATTTAATTGCCTGCACTAGCGTTTTGCTCGTTCATCGGGTGATCCACTGCACCTTTAGACGGGCAGATTGTCGGGAACGAGCGCTCGCAGGCTCTTGGTTGGTAGATAAGTTGGTGCACACAGCGTTGTCCGAATTCTCCATTTCTTATTGTAAAAATTACCTAAATGAAGTCAGTGTTTGAAATTTAATATGCTTATTTTTGGAATAATTTTATTTTGTGAAATGTATATGTTTCTTACCCTCCAAGTCCATGAAATACAAAATCTAATTGATACCATTTATAACCTACAGGTGCAGCCAGCATGGTGTTTTAAGACTCACAACTGAATTGAGTAAGTGGATTGGATTTTCATTTTCTCTGCTCCTGTCTTTCTCTAATCAGATTTGTTCTAGTCCAAATTAATTTTCTTCATATATATTGGATGTAGATTCAATCAAGTACAGTAGAGCATGAAAACCTCATTGCATTAGTATGTATACTCGATATACTAAATAGCATATGCGTTCCAATGCTGCCAATTTTAAGGATATGACAGGAGATAGATAGATGTGCCACAGTTACATATCTGTATGACATATACTGTTAGCCATCTGGTAATTAGAAGTGTTAATTTAGTGTATAATATAGCTCTCTATTAGGGCTTATGCCCACGGCCGAAGCAGTTTTTGCGGTACGCAGTTTTTTGGTTTTTTTTACTCCTTCACAAATGTCCTATAAACGGACAAGAATAGGACATGTTCTGTTTTTTTGCGGGGCTGCAGAACGGATTTACGAATGCATCTTTTGCAGCCCCGCAAAAAAATGATCCACAAAAAATTGTGGATCGGATGCAGATCAAAACTACGGCCATGTGCATGAGCCCTTTATCAGGGGTGTGACTTACTTTACTATATGTTAGCTACATGTTAAGATGCACTCGGACTCACTTAGTTCTTTGTTATGCAAGACTTACTGTATTATTTGTATGCTATCAGTTAAGCAGGAAGGTTACTCCCTTTATTTATTATCTGTTAAAGTGAGGCACTCCCATGCTTAACAGGTAGCAAACAAATAAAGTGAGGCACTCCCATGCTTATTTGTTTGCTACCTGTTAAGCATGGGAGTGCCTCACTTTATTTGTTTGCTACCTGTTAAGCAAGGGAGTGCCTCACTTTATTTGCTATTTGTTAAGCAAGGGAGTGACACCTCATTTGTTTGGGATCTGTTAAGTAGTGGTGTGTTATTCTGTTCTCTGTTATGCAAAGGTGTGGCTTACTTTAATATTTGTTTGCTGACTGTTAAGCAGGGGAGTGGCTCACTGTATTTGTTTTCTATCTTTTAAGCTGGAATGTGACTTGTTTTACTGTCTTTTAGTTCTCTATCATACAGGGTGTGGCTTACTTTATTGTTTCCTGTCTCTTAAGCAGAGGAGTGACTCAATTTATTTGTTTGCTCTGTCCCCTAATTATGTTCCTGTCCAGCTTCAGTCTAGAATCCCTGTCATCAGTGAAGTCATCATGGGTTCTGTGTATCTAGTAGGGAACTGCACAGAGAATAGTGTAGTTCCCAGGTTAGAAAAGGAGATCTGCCAGGACCTGTGATTACATTATCCTCATCATTGCAGGTCCTGCATCATCTAGTAAAGAAACTGCACACAGAATGGTGTAGTTCCCAGGTTGAAAAAGTGCATCTTTTAGGACCTGTGACATCATCATAGGTCCTTCAACCCCCAACAGCATGGAGAAGAATTGCACAATAAGCTCTCTATTGAGACTAGAATTGAGTGGTAAGAGGAGATCCTCCCCTTTTCTCTTCATTTGCCTTACTATTCCTTCTTTTTACTTATATCTCACTCATGCAGACAGTTACAACCCCCAATACCTCATCTAATTCACACAGTGACCATAATGTATAACTGACCACATATATCTGTACTTACTGCATCAGTACACTGCTCTATATACTATAATAGAGTGCAGTGGGTACAGATATATAGTATATACAGCAGTGTACTGATATGTGAGGTACGAGGTATAATAGATTTAGGGAGTAATTTATTAAGACTGGCATTTTAGACACTGGTCTTAATAATGCCCCATTGCTGGCAGTTGATCGCCGAAGTTATGAAGAGGCACAGCTTCCTAGCTGGCTTACATTTAGACCATTTTCTACACCTAAAACAGCCCCTTCCCTGCCCACGCCACGCCCACTTTTTTAGACCTGGCGTGAGTAGGGAAAAGTCGGAGATTGTGGTGCAACTGACCGTTGCTCCACAATCTGCGCCTGAAATACGCCTAATATAGGTGTATTTCAGGTTGATAAAGACCCCCTTAGTGCCTACAGATATTTAATATGTATATACAGCAGTGTACTGATGTGAGAGGTACAAGGTATAATAATTGCAGTGTGTACAGATATATATTATGTAAAGCAGTTTACTGATATGTGAAGTATGAGGTATAATAGATGTAGTGTGTACAGATATATAGTATATACAGCAGTGTACTGATATGTGAGGTATGAGGTATAATAGATGCAGTGTGTACAGATATATAGTATATACAGCAGTGTACTGATAAGTGAGGTATGAGGTATAATAAATGCAGTGTGTACAGATATAAAGTATATACAGCAGTGTACAGATATGTGAGCTACAAGGTGTCATTTATACCTCGTTCCTCACATATCAGTACACTGCTGTATATACTATATATCTTGTAAGGGATCGATTCCTCTCTCAGGGGGTCACCATCACACACTTCTTCACAACACGGGATTTTCAAGTCCACCCAACTTTATTTTCACACTTTTTTTAAAAGAGTATAAAAGGGGTCTGGATGTATTTCTGGAGGGTAATAATATTATAGGTTATAGTTACTAGAAGTGGGTTGTTGATCCAGGGAGTAATTCTGAATTTTTTCCCCTAAAGTGAGGAAAATTGGCTTCTACCTCACAGGGGTTTTTTGCCTTCCTATGGATCAACTTGCAGGATAACAGGCCGAACTGGATGGACAGATGTCTTTTTTTGGCCTTATAAACTATATTACTGTTACCTTTTGCTCCAGCATGAAACAAAACCATCAAAATAACACCTGCCCGGCTAGGCTCTGACTACACATAGTTCAGCTAACTCACCTAAATACAAACACTGTTCACACACAGCTTTAAGTGCAGCTTCCTCAGCCATTCAGTCCAGCAGCCTCCTGGCTGTGACTCCAACCGTACCTTTGGGGGGAGATGGTCCAACAGTCCTCCCGACCCGACCGTGTAAGTCTTTTCTTCTAGGGTCACTGGGCCCCCCAAACTTGCAGGCTACACTGAGCCTTGTGCCTCCTCAGCCCTCGTGGCTGAGACCACACAGAGCCACCACAGGCTCTAACCTCTCAGGCCTCCTCAGCCTTTCTCTTCCTCAAGCTTCCTCAGCCTTGTGGCCCCCCAGCCCTTCTGGCTGGGACCACACAGGCCCTCTCCAGGTCTGTTCCCTGGGGCCGTCTCCCTCTCTAACACACAGTGCAGGTTAACTTATCCCTGCCTGATTAATCCATCTGGCCCCACCTGGGGCCACGGAAAACCTGTGACGGATTAGGGTGTGTGGACTGGAAGACTCCCACTTCCAACCTGTCTCCCAGTCCAAGAAATCCAGCCCAAGCAACATTAAACAAAAACCAGCTCCAGCAACTATGCTTGCTGAAGCTATACCACTTCTGGATTTCAGTTCTCACCTGACTAAACTGACAAACCAGGCAAGATACACACCCCACACCTCACATTACTACACACATCACCACAATCTATACAGGTTGCATCTATTATTCCTTGCACCTCACATATCAGTAAACTGCTGTATATATTATAGATCTGTACACACTGCATCTATTATACCTCTTACTATTTGACCATCGGCAACTTGTGACCTGTGATGTCAGACCTCCTTTTACCCACTCAATTCTACCTTCTATCAGAAGGCTCTCTCCCTCCAACTCCAGCCTCACTGCTCCTGCCCTGCAAGCCCCAAACAGGTGATACATTTAAATGGGGACAATGCTGCTACCAGGTGGACAATAATGCTGGGTATTTTGTATTTCATGGTAATATTTATTTGGCGCTATTGGGGGGATATTTTGTGCTGCATTATTGTATTTATATGGTGAAGTTGAGGAGATAATTTGGCAATATACGCTGGTATCAGATGCTGCTCACAGTGATTTCTATGTGCGCCTCTGAACACAATCAATCATTATAACGCTGTGTGGCCCGTTGAAAGGGGCAGTGTTAACTATGGGAATTCATGCTCCCACACAGAGTGTGTTTCGCGCAGTGAACACGCTTGTCTGAAACTGGCCTAATACTATGTATTTATAGTGAAATATTTATGTATAATATCTAGACAATCAAATCAAAAATCACACCAAAACTGACAAGTGTGACTATAGCCTAAAGGAGTACTGACAACAACGGCAAACAAACACAGCTTGTTGTCATTTATTAGCACCTTGTCTGCTTCAGCATTCTACTTAAAATACCACAGTTTTGGCGTACTGACATGCTGTAATAGACCCAATTTGTTACTGATTTTCCTACTACCCAGTGTGTTTGCTGACATGATTACCTTATTACCTCTTAATGACCAGGATATTTTGCTTGAGAAAGGTTACCATGTAACCGAACCGTTGCACTTTATTGGCGATTTTTGCACATGTTCTGATGACGTTTTGAAGAATAAATACGCTTTTGTGGAGATGCTGCCGTTGGGGATGTTGTGGACAGGATATTTTGGGCATCATCGATCAGGCACAGTGGGGGTCATTTATCAAACTGGTGTAAAGGAGAACTGGCTTAGTTGCCCATAGCAACCAATCAGATTCCGCCATTCATTTTTCACAGCTCCTTTGTAAAATGAAAGGTGGAATCTGATTGGTTGCTATGCGCAACTAAGCCAGTTCTGTTTAACACCAGTTTGATAAGTCTTCCCCAGTATTTTTTTACCTATTTTTTTTTTTTATATTTGTGGATTTTTAAAAAAAAAATAAAGATGGTATAAATTTTAATTTCTCAGTTTTAGGCAAACCAACTGATTTCAATAATTTGGGCGCATAGGCTCACTCAGTGTCTGAGTTGAGCACTAGAAGAGTTGTCTCCTGATTCTCTCTCTCACTCCTGGCAATGATGGTTTGCTAGGAGCACATAGATAGCATCTTACAATGAACTAAGTCCTTAGCTGGATGTTAGGCGCTCTATATAACCCTTCTCCAGATTTCTAGTAACTGTAACCTTTAATATTATTACACTCCAGAAATACATCCAGTCCCCTCTTAAGCTCTTCTAGTGAGTTCAGTGGTGGAAAGAATCCCCTGCTATGTTCGTGTAGAAACCTTCATTCTGCAAGACGTAGAGCAAGCGTCTTCTTACTACTGGTGTAAAGTAGAACTGGCGTAGTTGCCCATAGCCAATCGGATTCCACCTTTCATTTTTGACAGCTCCTTTGGAAATTGAAAGGTGGAATCTGATTGGTTGCTGTGGGCAACTAAGCCAGTTCTACTTTACGCCAGTTTGATAAATCTCCCCCTATGTTCTTATTATATGAATATATGCCCCATTTGATCCCCCCAGTGATCTTTTTAGCCTTGCCCGCAGCTGCCTGTCACTGGTTACTACACTTAAAAGGGTATTCCAGTTATGTAAAGTTCCCCCCTATCCACAGAATATGAGATAATGAGAACAGGGACCCCGTACCTTATGGAGCTCTTTCAAAAAAGCAGAGAGAAAACTCACAGGTTCTCACAGTAGTTTTGCTTACTTCTCAAACAGCTGATTGACGGGGGTTCTGGGTGTCGGACCCCTATCAATCAGATACTGATGACCTATACTGAGAATAGGTCATCAGTAAAAAAAATCTTGGAAAATCCCTTTAAGTTTATTATCAATTAAAACAAAAATGATGAATATATATGGGTGCAGATGGGGAGATAGTATCACGTCATATCAGGAAAATATCATACTGCACTTAGTATATACAATATCGGAATATAAACCGCCTTCTTCTGCACATATACGTACATATAGATGCTAAACAAATTGTAAGTAGGAATTTTACATATCTTCATCCATTTGCTGCATATCCCTCCTGGAGATATTTTATTACATTATATTCCATTGTTAAAATGCAGAATGAAGCTGTTCACAGCATAAATAACTGCAAATGTATATCCCATTTACAAGTAAAATGACGGCATATGAATAATGTAAAGTAAGAAGTACTTCTCCATATAAGCCTGCAGCACTGCCTGTTATTGTTGCAGTGTCATTTTTTTTCAATGTTGCCTCTATGAGAACAGAAGCGTAGGACGAAGAACTTGGTTTTCTCGCTCCAGCAGCAGCCTTCTGAATATGAGCTCACATTTGGATCACTGGTATTTTGAGCTGCAGAAATCTGTTAGATAATATGCTCTTCTAAACGCTGCAGAAAATCAGCTTGTTCTGCCGTGCACTGGTCATGTCTCTACGCCAACCTTACCACATGGCTTTCCAGAGATGCAAGTGGTCAGTTATTAAAAATAGCGCAAGAATTTGTAAGTACGATACAGAAGATACATTAACATGTAACTGTCGTTTTAGTTGATTTTTAAAATGGTGTAGGGAGAGGGATGTTAAACAATTTTGTAATATACGTCATTAGAGAAAGATGTCTCTTTGTTCTAGAAAACAGGGTGTAAAGCAGGGATCAGCAACCTTCAGCACTCCAGCTGTGGTGAAACTACAACTCCCATCATTCACATTTGCCCATCCTTAGAAAAGCTCTTAGTGTTGCTTAGTCTTCAGTCTTCAGTTTTACTGAGCGCTGAAGACACCTGTGTGTGAAACACGGAGGCTTCCAGTTGCCTCCTGTCCCAGACTATCTATAAGTGCCCTAACTATCAGTGTCCATCTCAGTGTCCAAATCAGGTGTCTTCAGGGCTCAGTAGAACACCAAAGATGGAAGACAGACTATTCCTAGCAACACTCAGCAATGCTCCCGCACACCCTGTTTTGTAGTGCAAAGAAACATCTTTCCCTAATAAAGTACCATATTTTTTGCGCCGTAAGATGCACTTTTTTGGGGGGAAAATTCCCCAGCGTCTTATGGGGCGAAAACTAGTACTCACCGCTTCCTGGTCTTCGGCTATTGGCTGTGCTGTTGCTGCACGTCAGGTCACAGCACAGCCGACAGAGGAGTAGGAAGAAGAGCGTTGGAGCAGAGGAGCAGTAGTGTCCGGAGCAGGAGAGAGTTTTTTTTAATTTTATTAAACATGAGGCAATAGGGGCTGCTGGGGGCTGATCTGAAGCAATGGGGGCTGCTGGGGGCTAATATAAGAGGCAATGAAGGCTACTGGGGGCTGTTATGAGGCAATGGGGGCTGCTGGGGACTAACATGAGAGGCAATAGTGGGTTCTGGGAGCTGATATGAGGCAATGGAGGCTCCTGGGGGTTAATATGAGAGGCAGTGGGGTCTACTGGGGGCTGATATGAGGCAATGGGGGCTGCTGCAGGCTAACATAAGAGGCAATAAGGACTGCTGGACTGCTGGGGGCTGATATGAGTCTGCTGGGGGCTGATGAAAGGCTGCTGGGGGCTAATGAGAATGAATGGGGACTGATGAGAGGCATATGGGGACTGATGAGACGCATGGGGCTCTTATCTGGGGTCTGATTGGGGATCATTTACATTGGGGTCTGAGCTGAGGTCTGATTGGGGTCTGATCTGAGGTCTTATTGGGGTTTGATTAACATTGGGTGTCTGAGTGGGGCATTTAGCAGAGGTCTGATTAACATTGGGGGTCTGATTGGGGGTCTGACCTGAGGTCTAATGAAAATATTTTTTTCTTATTGTCCTTCTCTAAAACCGAGGTGTGTCTTCTGGGACAGTGCGTCTTATAGGGTGAATAATATTAAAAACAAACTTATACGACCGCTACAATTTGAATAAAAACTACACATAGACTATATTTTTATGGTACTAAATTTTTACATTTAGGCTGTATGCACATGATTGTTCGGCTTTTTAAGGACGGGATGGAAACCTTTATTATGGTATATGGAAAGGCCTTCCTAAATTCCTCTCTGGGAAAGCCTTTTCTGATGTAAGAGGACAGGACTCCTCTTCATCCTTTGGCCTTTTTTACACAAGCAGCAGTGCAACGGTGCAACAATTTATCATCCAACATGAGCCACTCTGATATATCTGGTGCCATTTTAGACTTTGTAGATTAGCTTTGCCCTATTTAAATGATAGACTGAATTAGTAAATCTGCCCCACAATGTAATGGAGACAAAATCCCTTACACTGTAAGCAAGCTGCAGAGCAAGATCACTTCAAAATGCTTTACTAACCTTAAAAAACATCATGAAATTAGAAGTAGGAAACATATTACTTACGCCATTGTTCTTATCTTTTTCCTGTATAAGTGGAAAGTGAAACGCTTCCTTAATAATTATAATGGAGATGTTAATTAGAATAGAGTTTAAGATCTAATCTGGAAAATTCATGTATCTGTTCCTATCAGTTAACTGATTTGTCATTTGTGACTCATAGAAGAGCTTGGAAATATCATGTGGCAGAGAATATCTTGTCACCGTTTGAAGGCCACTCTTGTCAATCACAATAGAAAAATAAACTTGTATGGAACATGAGTGGGAATGCATCAGACCTTGTCTGCCTCATATTCCTGTATATATTTAATGTACCGTAGACTATAAAGTTCCATATTTTTGATAGATAATCAAAAAAAGTTGATGCAAAGTTCAGGAGATTTATTATAATTCATGGCAAAACAACACATGACGTTTCAGTCAAGTAGTGACCTTTTTCAAACACCTTTTTCCAGAGAAGAAGTAAGATAGAAGATGATCCTGTTATGAATAGTGGGACTTCACAGTAGTATGAGCTCAAGTCCCATTATTCATAGCGCCATCACTTTCTATCTCACTTCTTTTCTGGAAAATAGTGTTTGAAAAAGGTCACTACTTGACCGAAACGTCACACGTTGTTTTGCCATGTACTGAACGTTGCATCTACTTTGGAGTGCTAGAGTTTTCTTATTTGCGTGAAAAGGGTTGGCAACCCTATTTGAAGCACTCAGAATAAGGTTACTTTCACACTAGCGTTTTTTGCGGATCCGGCATGGATCTGCAAAAACGCTTCTGTTACAATAATACAACCACATGCACCCGTCATGAACGGATCCGGTTGTATTGTGTCTTACATAGCCATGACGGATTCCTCATGACACACATTAAAAGTCAATGGGCGGCGGATCCGTTTTCTTTGGTATCCGAGAAAATGGATTTGTCCCCTTTGACTTACATTGTGAGTCATGACGGATCTGGTTGCGAACAGAAAAACATTACTTGCAGTGTTATTCTCTCCGCTATGGAGATGCAGCCAAACAGAACGGAATGCATTCTGGTGCATTCCGTTTCGTTCTGTTTAGTTTTGTCCCCATTGACAATGAATGGGGACAAAACTGAAGCGTTTTCATCCAGTATTGAGATCCTATGACGTATCTCAATAGCGGAATTGAAAATGCTAGTCCCAAAGAACCAAATCTGCTCAAAATGCAGATTTAGATACTGATTTATATATTTTTTTTACAGGGAGGATGTACAGTATGTATTGTCCAGTTGATGTTGAAGACTTATTGCGTGACAGATTTCCTTCCCTTAAATAATTACTTTGGTTAATTTGGGAATTACAATTTATAGAGAGGGTCTTTCACCACCCCTGACATGTTCGTTTTTGTTTGGTTGGTTTCAGCATTGATGGCCTACCCTAATATCAGATTGGTGCAACTGTCAGCACTCTTGATAATCAGATGTTTGATGGGGCTCAGTCCTCATGTGGGTGCTGGTGACTCTTCATTGATAACATCAGACCATCTACCTGCACATTGTCTACTTAGTAGTGACAGTACAGGGGATGGCAGCTTTATTGTGTTTACTTGATCCTGAGAAGAATTTGCAATCCCCTGCACTACCGTAGATGGTAATGTAAAAAATGAAGAGGCTGCAGTGCTCACATGAACATTGTAGCTCCTTCAAATAGCTGATTGGAAGGTGCCGATATTCAGACCCACACTAGTGTGGTATTAATGGACTGTCCTATCCCGAGACCTTCCTCTTGAGCATGGTCTTCTCAATTGAAGGCTTGAGGACTTTTGTAAATAGCTGAGATGGTGTTAAAAGGGGTTTTCAGAGTGTTTAATACTGATTACATATTCTCAGGATAGGTTATCAGTATCTGATCAATGGGGGTCCAACTTCTGGCACCTAATCCTGTTTGAAGAAGGGATGGTGCTTCGGGGAGTGCCGCAGCCTCCTTACAGCTTACGTAGCAAAGAGCTGTCTATTGGATAATGGCTGTGTTTGGTATTGTACCAAGTGTTTGGTATTGTACTCATTTGTGGTGCATCTCTTCAAGTTTGTGTGCCAGGACTGAAATCTAAGTCAGTGAGGGAGCTGGAGAAGATTTTAGGTACAATCAATTCCAGTTTAATGGCTTCGATTATAATAAATGTGCTTAGGCCCAGCCCTCTACCACTTGTGTTTTTGAAAACTGCAAGTGAGACACAAACCCCCCAAAAAGTAACAGATTTTTGACAAGCAGGGTTTTCACCAAAATTTGTAATTTTTTGACACCAGTTTTTTGGTGTACAGAGGACAGTCCATATATTACTAGACTATTTTCTTGTGTATGTAGCTTGTAGCATTCAGCATACTTGCCCTTGAACTGTCTTTTCTGACTAATTGCTATACATTTTTGCTTCAGGTTATTTTACCAGAAAGATGCATAGTAGATAAAACGACTTGATAAAAGTTGATATTTCTAAGAAACACATTTATCAGTACCTGGATTTAGCTTGTCAGTAAGAGGTCACAGGCACTCTTTTACAAGTACAGTCATGGCCAAAAGTTTTGAGAATGATACAAATATTAATTTTTACAAAGTCTACTGCTTCAGTTTTTATAATTGCAATTTGCATATACTCCAGAATGTTATAAAGAGTGATCAGCTTAACAGCAATTACTTGCAAAGTCAATATTTGCCTAGAAAATGAACTTTATCCCCCAAAACACATTTCAACATCATTGCAGCCCTGCCTTAAAAGGACCAGCTAACATCGTTTCAGTGATTGCTCCATTAACACAGGTGTGGGTGTTGATGAGGACAGGGCTGGAGATCAATCTGTCATGATTAAGTAAGAATGACACCACTGGACACTTTAAAAGGAGGCTGGTGCTTGGCATCATTGTTTCTCTTCTGTTAACCATGGTTATCTCTAAAGAAACACGTGCAGTCATCATTGCACTGCACAAAAATGCCCTAACAGGGAAGAGTATCGCAGCTAGAAAGATTGCACCTCAGTCAACAATCTATCACATCATCAAGAACTTCAAGGAGAGAGGTTCCATTGTTGCCAAAAAGGCTCCAGGGCGCCCAAGAAAGACCAGCAAGCGCCAGGACCGTCTCTTAAAAGTGTTTCAGCTGCGGGTGCGGGCTACCAGCAGTGCAGAGCTTGCTCAGGAATGGCAGCAGGCAGGTGTGAGTGCATCTGCACGCACTGTGAGGCGAAGACTCTTGGAGCAAGGCCTGGTCTCAAGGAGGGCAGCAAAGAAGCCACTTCTCTCCAGAAAAAACATCAGGGACAGACTGATATTCTGCAAAAGGTACAGAGAGTGGACTGCTGAGGACTGGGGTAAAGTCATTTTCTCTGATGAATCCCCTTTTCGATTGTTTGGGACATCTGGAAAACAGCTTATTCGGAGAAGACGAGGTGAGTGCTACCACCAGTCTTGTCTCATGCCAACTGTAAAGCATCCTGAAACCATTCATGTGTGGGGTTACTTCTCAGCCAAGGGAATCGGCTCTCTCACAGTCTTGCCTAAAAACACAGCCATGAATAAAGAATGGTACCAGAATGTCCTCCGAGAGCAACTTCTCCCAACCGTCCAAGAGCAGTTTGGCGATCAACAATGCTTTTTCCAGCATGATGGAGCACCTTGCCATAAAGCAAAGGTGATAACTAAATGGCTCAGGGAACAAAACATAGAGATTTTGGGTCCATGGCCTGGAAACTCCCCAGATCTTAATCCCATTGACAACTTGTGGTCAATCATCAAGAGACGGGTGGACAAACAAAAAACTACAAATTCTGACAAAATGCAAGCATTGATTGTGCAAGAATGGACTGCTATCAGTCAGGATTTTGTCCAGAAGTTGATTGAGATCATGCCAGGGAGAATTGCAGAGGTCCTGAAGAAGAAGGGTCAACACTGCAAATATTGACTTGCTGCATTAACTCATTCTAACTGTCAATATAAGCTTTTGTTACTCATTATATGATTGCAATTATATTTCTGTATGTGATAAAAACATCTGACAAACACACATAAAAACCAGAGGGCAGCAGATCATGTGAAAATATAATATTTGTGTCATTCTCAAAACTTTTGGCCATGACTGTACATTTTGTTCGGTTAGTTCCACACTAGTGGCAAAAGCTTCAGGCAGGCTGTTCGGCATAGAATGTCTGATATTGGCTGGACAAAAACTGCTGAGCGATATTTATCCAGCTGATTTTCGGAATATTCCCCGCATTGCGACTGGATCTTCGCTGGACCCCCGCTGCTTGTGGCCAGGAAAGCCTGCTAGTGTGAAACTCCTAATTTTTTGAATCACAATAGTTATTTATGGAACTAAATTCAAGCAACGTCTATCTGTGTAAGGATCCTATGACACATACGCATGACATTTTGGGGCACCCAAGTATTTCATACATATGCACTTTTTGAACATCTGATTTCAGAACTAAAGGCATTCATGTAACTTTGCTTCACACCTTTTCTTGCATACATGCCTCAATTTCAACAAGGAGACTTTCCATTAGATTTTGGAACATGGCTTTGGGGCTTTACATCCATTCAGCCCCACCCCCCCCCCCTTATCAGTGAGGTCATATACTGATGTTGTAGAAGATAGCTTGGTTGTCAGCCAGGGGTCCTGAGATTAGGTCTCTGCATGTTGCATACGCTTTCTGTGAGCTTGTGTTGCACTTCGAAGTAACAGAATAAGAATCTGGCTGCCTACAGCCACAACTATAGGGCATAGAGCGTATTACATACTGTTATACTATTGTGTTATGTATTTTATAGGGATATTCCTGAGCCACTGATAACTGTTAGATCGGTTGGAGTACAGGATCCCAACAATCAAGAGAATAGAATGCCCTGGAATGAATGGAGCGACAGTTGGGTATGTGCACTGCCACTCTATTCATCTCATTCAAGTACATCTCCTGCAGTCCCACAGACTTTGAAAGGAGCGACAGCTCACATTCATGACCATCGCTCCATTCAAAGGAGGAAAACGGAGCACTCATTCTCGTGAACAGTGTTGCTACTGGTGGTCGAACCCCCTACTGATCTAACTTCTTGTGTGTGGATTACCTCTAACCAGTTTGCAATTCGCTCCTAAGCTCCCCCTAGTGATGGCTCAAAGTTACTCTATGTTAAGGATCTTGATCTCTGTATAAGAAACATTAAAGGGATTGTCCAATATTTAACAGTTGATGACAGAACCCTAGAGTAAGTCTTCAATATCAGAGGGGTGCCGAGTGTCAGACCCCTGCCAATCAGCTAACTGGAAACAGGCATCGGAACTACATAGTTACACACACACTTCAACAGGGGCAGCATTACAGTAATCAGATCCTTCTGTTACACAGTGTCTGGAGCCATGTAGTTCTGCCCCAAAGCTTTTCTCAAACTTTCTGTCACAGCTAGGCTTGTCAGGGCTCCAGATGGGCCAAACAGTGCACCAGTAGAGAGGATTGATCCGATGAGGAGCACAAGCAGCTCCCACAGTTTTTTATTGGGCTCGGACTGGTCCACAGGGGAATCCCCAGGTGGGCCCCTGAGCAAGATGGGCCCCTAGCCTCCTGCACAAGTGGCACATAACACAGTAGACTTACTGCATTACATACATATATTCCATGTACAGCACCTCAACCAGTCTATGTTCATATAAAAAACTTGATAGATTATTAAAGAAACTCTTCGGAGTATTATTATAGACACAATCAGTGCTGAGATGACTTCTAGGTATAGAGGAAAGCAGTGTCGTCTTTTCCCCAGGACATACCTTCACAAAGTTGCTGTAGGGACCCCCATAATCAACCATCTGATAGCATCTTGCTGCAGTGTGAGCAGGTAATATTTGTATGTATCCATATAGTGGGCCCCCAAAATAAATTTTACTGTTGGGCCCTAGGCACCCCAGTCCGACAGTCTTTGCTATCCAACATCCAGACACATGTGGCACCTTCATTACACACTGTCTCTACTTGGACCAATTCCAGGTACTTAGCAGAAGAAAATTCGGTGTCTTTCTTTCTTTTCCTTAAGAAAAAGTGAATGATTTAGAAATAACACTTGACCATTTTTTCACAGGCAGTGCAGGAATCACTCACTGAAGAAAATCTGATTAATAGCATGCTGCATCCGCTTGTAATACTCCATGTGACTGTGGAATAAAATTGCTAGCACAGTTTGAGATAAAATTTTTACACCTCAAGGGAAGAATTGTGTTGTTATGGCCTGCATTAAAAGGGCAGTTTTTTAGTAGCAATCATGTTTTTTGTTTGTAATCCACTTTACGAATGACACAGAAATAGAAGCGTAATCCCTTGCTATTGTAGATGCAGGTGATTTCTCTGATGGACATACATTGATCAGGAAATCACATAAAGTTTGAAAAGAAAGGTTTCTGTGATTTTCAGATTTGTTTAGTTGTGTTTACCAGTAGATTACCTGTAAGGGCGCGTTCACACGACTGTGGTTTGGTTCCGCATCCGAGCCGCATTTTTTGCACCTCGGATGCGGACCCATTCACTTCAGTGGGGCCGCAAAAGATGCGGACAGCAAGCACTCTGTGTGCTGTCCGCATCCGTTGCTTTGTTCCGTGGCCCTGCAAAAATTATAGATCATGTCCTATTCTTGTCCATTTTGCGGACAGAATAGGCATTTCTATAATGGTCCGCCTGCTCCATTCCGCAAATTGCGGAAGGCACACGGGCGGCATCCGTGTTTTGCGGATCTGCAATTTGCAGACCGCAAAACACGGCACGTTCGTGTGAACGAGCCCTAAGGATGGGTACACACGTGACAGATCTGTTACAGAAATGTGTTATTGTTGAGCTGCAGCAACAATCCTATTGAAATGTATGGAATGGATGTATGGATGCAGACAGTACTGCAAGAAATGTATACTCCTACCTTAAAGGGGTTGCACAGGGGTTTTATATTGATGACCTATCCTCAGAATTGGTCATCAATATCTGATCAGTGGGGGTCCGTCACCTGGCACCCCCTCCGATTAGCTGTTTCAGTAGGAGGCAGCGCTCCATGCGAGCACTGCTTCCTCTTTATTACACTACACGTCGTCTTCCCTGTAGCGGTGGCATAGTGTAATTACAAGTACTCTTTCCATTCATGTGAATGGAGTGAGTACTTGTAATTACACTTGCTTAGAGATGAGCGAAAAGATTCTACACAATCGATTTGTCCAATCAGCAGGACTGTTAGAATCAATTTGTCTAATGCAAATGAAGAAGCCCTGCTGATTGGACAAATCAATTCTGTGGAATCTTTTCACTCAGCTTCCAAGACAACGGGCAGTGTAACGAAGAGGAAGTAGCGCTTGCATGGAGTGCCATCTCCTCTTAAAACAGCTGATCGGCCAAGGTGCCGGGTGTCGGACCCTCAACCAATCACCTTAACTGCCATGTGTACTCCTACCTTAACACAATGTAAAGGTATACATTAATGGGGTTTTCTGGGCTTCACATATTGATGACCTATCCTCAGGATAGGTCATCAATAACAGACTGGTAGGGGTCCAGCCTGGCACCCCTCGTGATCCACTGTTCCCTGCAGCCTCCGGCACCAGGGCTCACATTTTGAACAGAACCAGAATTACAGCTCAAAGTGTGGTGGCCGTTCCAGCTTACATTCAGTTGAATGGGAGCTGAGCTCCAGTAACCCAGCCCGGCCACTATACTTTGAATGGAACTGCGCTTCCAGCTCCTTTCAAAGTACTAGTTCTGGCCTGGTACTAGTTCCAGTGAGGGTGCCATTTCTCAAACCCCCACCAATATGATATTGATGACCTATACTGAAGATAGGTTATCAATATGTGGTGCTTGGAAAACCTCTTTAAATACAATAAAAGTGACTCAATATAATTACATTATAAATAATGGCATCAAAGCCACTCCAGAACATTCCTCCGTTGACGGGCATTGCAGGACTAATAATTGCTGTTAAAATATTTATGGGCCATTAATGATATATTAATATAAACTCCTACTACTATATATCTCTCTCTTCTTCTAGATGGGTTCTTATAGTACTTGCATTGGGAGCCTCTTTTGGGGGCTTTGCCGACCTTTATGGCATTTTTGACAATAATGGAACAGTCAGCAGCAATATTCTTGCCATTATTATAGAATATCTATGGTCTATGTTTATACTTTAACATAATGGGACTAATAAAACCATAACATAATAAATATTAACTGGTTATATACCATTATGTTTCCATGTAAAGTACTGTTAACACTGGAGAACATTCATTATACAACTAGAATGATTGAAAATGAGCAGTTCATGTTTAAGATGTGTAATGATCGTTCTAGTATAAGCAAGTAAGTACTTTTTAATGTAACATGTTACTGTGGGACTGTTAAGTGTACATAATCCAGATTTATATCACACAGAGAAGGCTTAGACAATAATTATGAGAACGCAAACAGGTGTTGTTCAATGAAGCATATTCAGCACTATGGATAATAATTCCATACATTAAATATTAGTCAAAATTCCAAGCTGAGAATGGTCAGGATGTTGGAGCATAAACTGAGTGGTAGCGACTGGATCCCCTGGAATCCAACGTAGTACAAAAGCATTAACATCCCAAGAATCAAGATGTTCTTCTCCAGGGAGAAGTGATGGGGAAACTCCTGGATATTGCATGTAGAGTATGAATTGGTATCTGTGATATCCTGACTGTGCTGGTGGATTTGGTCGAGAGTATTGAGATAAAATATTTCCTGTTACATCTCTTCCTCTAAGAAGAACATGACCTGGTATATTAGTGACCAGCCAGTGTCTCCAGAATCTTTGTATTGGCTGGAACCTGCTTGGAGCATCAGGGTCTACCATGATCAAAGTATACATCTCTTCTGGTTTGGCTTTGAGGAATTTGATCCAAGGAGGGCCCCAAACTTTGGTTAAACTGTCTTGGTATTCAAAGCAGTTTGGTATGTAAATACAGGAAACATCACCCATGTTTGGGTATATGACACGAAGGTTACCACTGCAGAACCTGGAATCATCTCCAATGAGAGTCTCGAAGTCACAGGAAACAGGAGTACAGGAGAAGAATGATGGTAGGAATAACAGTATCCCAAATATAATCCATAATTTTGCCATTAAAAGCTCTACTTTGTAAGTTGTTACCACTAATGGTCCTCCAGGAGTGTTCTCAGCAACTGTCTGCTTCTAACCTTTTCTGATGTCATAATTAGTTATGTTTCTGATTAGCTCTGCTAACATGGACTGTTCTACTGATATATCATATGGCATATTCTGTTCAAAATAGTAGTTAAATTAAAGAGTTTTCTGAGTGGTTGTCAGGATAGGTCATTAGTATGTTGTTGCGGGGGTCCAACTCTCAGCCCCCAGAATCATCTATTTGAGATGTTTGCGCTGCTCCAGTAGCGGCTATGCTTGCTTGGCCACCGATGAATGCGATTTCACTGGTCTAGGAAGAGACCGTGGCATGCACCGGAGCACTTATGTCTCTTCACACTGATCATCGACAAGTCAGAACCCAACCGATCAGATAATGATGACCTATCACGAGGATAGGTCATCAGTATAAAACACTCGGACAACCCCTTTAAATAATATACTGTACACCGGGAAGGTTTTAATTACCACTTAGATGTGATGTGGGTTTTTGAAAGTAAAAGAGTGACTGTAACATATAGTAACTTATAGTTGGGGAGCGGGGAGTAGAAAGCAGGAAATGTTTACCTTGATTTACATGGAAACCTCAGTTTTTTCAGGCTAGGTTCACAGTTACAGGTAGGCGCCACCATTGCAGATTCCAGGAAAAGTGTTGAACAAAATATTGCCGCATGCAATGTCTGGCAGAATGATAGACACCCTGTTGGAAACCCATCAGACCCCATTCTAGTTGATGGGGTCCGTCAAGCACTGTTGATGTTAGTCATATGACAGAAATTGGTGCTTCTGTCTTTTTTACTTCAGTTTTTTAGAACAGCATGCTGCTGGTGTGAAGCCAGCCTAAAACCTTAGATCAGGGATCAGCAACCTCCGGCACTTCAACTGTTCTGAAACTGCAACTCCCAAAATCCTCCTTTCACTTCAGGTGGAAGTTACAAGAACAGCCGAGCAATTGTACATGCTAGGAGTTGTAGTTTCACAGCACGTGGAGTGCCGAAAGTTGCTGACACTGGCCTTAGGCCCCATTCACACGACCGTATATTTGCGGGTCCGCAAAAATGCGGACCCGCAATAATACGGGGGGGCCGCCCGGCGTGTGTTCTGCACCGCCTGGAATACACGCCGAGTGGCCCCATTCAAAATGCCTATACTTGTCCGTGCGTGCGGACAAGTATAAGACATGCTTTATATTTGTTGCGGGAGATCTTCCGTGATATACGAATGTTTTCTCCGCATCTTATCTGCAAAATTGCGGATAAGATGTGGAAATGTAAATACGGTTGTGTGAATGGGGCCTTAGATCCATAGCTCTAACAGCTCTGCCGAATGGCAACGTTCCCACTCATGAAAATTGTACTTTTTGTGGAATGTGGTTCAAGTTGTTTATTTTCAGTAGGATCCTTTGACTCAAGGGATCACTAGGTTTAATTACCTTCTTATATTAGGCTACTTTCACACTAGCGGCAGGCCTGATCCGGCAGGTGAAGGGTGCTGCCGGATCAGGACTGCCGCAGCGACATGTGTGGAGCCGGAACCGCGCTCCGGCCCCACACATGTGACACAGTACATACATACACACAGACACACACACATATAGACAAACAAATACACATACATACTTACATGCTCCCGGCAGGTCTTCGGAGCGCCGGAGTAGCAGGACGGCTCGCACAGGTGACGATTCCCCACAGCGCCCTCTGCTGGAAGCCTGGTGGAATCGTCATCTGTGCGCGCCGACCTGTCCCTCCGGCGCTCTGAAGACCTGCCGGGGAGCATGTAAGTATGTATGTGTATATGTCTGTGTATGTTTATGTTTATGTGTATGTCTATTTCTGTATGTGTGTATTGTGTGTATGTGTAGCCGGATCCGTCATGAACTCCACTGAAAGTCAATGGAGGGCGGATCCGGTTACCATTGTGGTCACACCAGACGGATCCGCCCCCATTGACTTGCATTGGGGGTCATTCCGGATCCGTCTTGGTGCGGATGCCTGGACCGGAGAGCAAACCGCAGCATGCTGCGGTTTGTTCTCCGGTCTGAAGATGGAACGGAATGCTTTCAGGAGTTCATTGACAATGAATGGGGACAAAACTGAAGCGTTTTTGTCCGGTATTGAGCCCCTATGACGGAACTCAATACCGGAATTTTAAAACGCTAGTGTGAAAGTAGCCTTACAGACAACGATCAGTGCACCTGCTTATTTATTCGTCCAACCATGGTGGACTATAGGATCCAATATATAACATTTTTGCTTACTTCTGTTGTCAAGACTTTGGCTTCTTACTTTGTCATCACAAATTATGCCCAAAGTGTTCTACATTTCATTCTATCTCTAACATGGCTAAATGGAGCACTACCCAGAATGTCTTTCAAAAGCTTCTCCGTTTAGTTTTATTCTGAATGTTTGAATATGAAAGTTAGCCTGTACGCTGTGTAACCAAAAGGATCTGAAAACACAATAAACAGCTTTTTGCAGAGCTGAATTTTCAGTGCGCTCTCTGCATATAGATTGGCTATTTCCATCAGCATCTGTTCCAAGTATGCCTCCCACACTGTAATGCAATGTGTTTAATTCAGAAAGTTCCTCCTAATCTCTGTTCAGATGATTGCACATTCAGACCCTACAACATATGGCACAGGCTAAGACATTGATTGGCCTCTAACAACCTGAGGGCTCTCTGTCCCTCTGAAGGACATAAAGCACCTTTGTTTAGGTGGTCTAGAATACTTTATTTAATATTGTTGTTATCTTTTGCTAAAGGCCTCATGCACACGACCGTATATATTTTGCAGTCCGCAAATTTTGGGTCTGCAAAATATGGATGCATCTGTGTTTCATCCGCATTTTTTGTTGTTGCGAGGTTTAAAACATGTTCTTTCTTTTTGTGCAATGGATCATCCATGTGCTTTCCTCATTCGTATGTTCCACAAAAAAATAGAACATGTCCACAAAATGTGGACCGCAGGACCATTGAAGTCAACGGGTCCAAAAAAAAAAATGTATGGCAACACAGACCACATCGGTATTTGTGGACTGCAAAATGAATACGGTCATGTGCATGAAGCCTAACGCTAACCTGCTGTTTTATGCTGGTATTATCCACTGCAGTTGGAATCTGGAAATATATTAAAGAGTAGGTTAACCTTTGGTGAACCCACATTAATGTATGCTTTAGTAGTAGTGATCGACTTAGGCAGGGAAGCCACCATGAAAAACAATTTGCCTGCAGCTTCGCTGTCAGCCTAACAGCGACACTGATACAAAGGGAAAGTGGAGCGGTTAACTATTGGAAGCAATCAGATTGCTGCTTTTAGAACCTCAGAAAATGAGACCAGGAGTCTGATTGTTTGCCATGGGCAGCGTTGGTTGCTACGTCCTCTTCGAGGTTTTTGCAAAACAGGCCACCAGCTGTGCAGGGGGCTGCAGTTAGGACACATCCACATGAATGGAGCTGTGCTGAAGTTTCCAGCACATTGGGCCAGGAGCACCACTGTGCAGGAACAACCTGTGAAGGGGACATAGGACTAGAGGATCACTGCGGCCCCTTCATTTTTAGTATTGTGGGGGACCCAGCACTTCTGTAACCCCCACTAATCTGAAGTGATCCCATATTTACTGCAGCAGGGACGTACTGGTGTATAGCACATGGCTACTGCAGCCAATCACTGTCTTCACTGGTCTACCACAGAGAACAGTGATTGGCTGCAGCTGCACTGCGTTTACAGACATGTCCCGCTGCAGTTTGTAAACAGACAGCGACAGGAGGACTGGACCAGTGACGCAGAGAACAGCCCTGGAGAAACAGGTGAGTGTAAGATGATTTTTTTAAGGCTATTTCAGGACTTGTCTGAGATTTTTTAGTTTCTCCTGCAACCCTGTTAACCTCCTAACTGTTTTGCCAGAGTGGAGCTCCAGCAGAGGGAAAAATAGCTAACTGTAGAGGGAAGGGCTGCTTTAGATGCTGCTACCTCCTGAATGGTAGCAGCTAGAAACATGCAACTGATCTTGTTTGAAAGCAGACATTCCAAGCTTTCAGACAATACCATAATGTTCAGGACAGAGGAAGATATCACTGATAGATGCAGCTGAAAGTGAAAGTAAATACAGGTTTTACTTGCGATTATTCCTGACTTGATTTCTAACAGTGATTTCTCCTCTGTTGCTTGGACTTTAGCTGTTATTTTGGTCTTGTATGAAAGTCTGTCAGCTTTCATACAAGACCAGTTGCATGTTTCTAGCTGCTACCATTAAGGAGATATCACCATCTAAAGCAGCCCTCCCCTCTCCAGTTAGCTACTTTTCACACTGCCAGAGCTGGACTTGGGCAAAACAGTTAGGTGGTTAATATGTCATTGCAGGCGCTGTACCTCCAGTGATCCATATAGCAACTGTCTCAACATATGCATCTTATTGTGAAAGGTAAAGCTTCTAAAAGTTTCTTAAATTAATTCATAGCAAACACCATTTATTTTAATATTGGAGGCAGAAGAGGGGGAGGAGACTTCAGTTAGCACATCACTTCCTAGTGATATGCCATCAGTGTCTGAGATGGTAACCTTTATGGTAACGTCATTGTCACACTGTAGTAAAATCATACGTAAATTAATGCATTTTTTTGCTACAAGTTTGATGAGTGAGGCTTTAGAAAATAAACTGTGCCGCCAAACGGTAAAATAAACAGATTATTTGCAGACTCATTTGAATATGACTTAGGACCATCCCCACATGGCCACTTGTTTAGTGTCCAGAACAGGATTGAATACTATTAGGTCACGGCAGTGAAACATTTCCCAAAAGATTAATCATTGGATATCCACCTTATCGTATTCATCCCACTACAATAGTAGTTTTTACATGGGGTGCTGCAGTTGTATTTTCATAAAGCGTTTTTTTTAATAAAAATGCAATGCTTGTAAGTTGATTATAAGGCCTACTGGTAGGGGGGGTCCCATCAAAGACATTCAGAGTCTGTTTCAGTTGATTGGAGTCTGCTATTAAATGCAGGTTCAAAGAGGTAAGGATGCCGTGAAATGCGATAGATCTTGTTGCAGAAAATTTTCGGCAACTGAATTACCATTCACCTTATTGGGGTTTGTAGGTTGAGTTCTCTGTATACGGTGATGGAGAATGCAGAGACATTAAAAAAAAAAACGTTCCTGCCTTCTCCATGGGAAGCCCAGCTATCATCCCTGGGGAGCCCAGCTGCCATTCTTCAAGGGCGTTCCGGAACATCCATGCATAGATAAACGTGGACCGTTTGAATGTATACATTTTATGGACGGTCCGAAAGAAAAAAAAAACTAAAAAATCTTAGTTGCAGTAAGTTTCTTTTCTTTGCTCATTAACCACTGGCCACAGAACCTATTGAAATGGATCATTGTTTCTCCCTTGCTTCCTGCTAGCATATAGTAGAGTTGGGACAATATGGATGGTTCTGTACCAGTTTAACCGATTTCTTTTTCATGGATTATTATATCAGCAGCTTTTCTCCATCTATTATAAATATAGGAATCCTTCCGGAGATGTACCTCGGAGAGAAAACAATTGACAAACATTATTTGTCATACTTGGTTTAGAGCGCCATAACACAACAGATGTTCCAAGGACAAATACATGGCTAAGCATATTCATATTAGGATTTCAGTACGAGGATAGCAGATTATGCCGTAATTTAATCTGGTTTGCAAATGACTCAGCCACTGAGTGATCTTGTTAAAGTGTAAATTTAAAAATACCGCAGGTTTGTGCTCTGTCAAACTACAGGAAAATAAATTATGGTAGTTTTTTTTTTTTCCCCTTTGCTTGATTAAAATCAGTGCCCTCTCTGGCGAAATTACAGTGAAAGAATTTATAAATGAGCCAACGATTATTAATCACAGTGCTAAGACTGTGACTCATGTTATATCTTGTAGTTTTTATTGAAGTGTAATGGACATACAGTATATTTCTAAAGAATATCATTGGAAAGTAGTTAGCCGCGTTGTGTCCTGTCATTGTCTCCTTTTAAACGCACACAAGCAAATGCATATTTCAGACTATGTTATTGGTAAAAGCACCAGTTGTTGAGAAGGCAATACAAATTGGTAGAGGAATGATCGTTTGGCCAACTGCTATCTTTCACGACTCCCTCTCAACTCCTCCATACACATAAACATTCAGTTCAGCCAATTGTGCATGTGTATTCAGTGTGGAGAGGCGAGAAAGCTACCAGACCTGTCTGGCGGAAGCATATCTCCTAGCAGAACAAAAGGCAAGAGTGAAAGTATTCACTTCGCCGGAATCTTCTCTCCACCAACATCATTTGTCGGGGGAGAATCAGGAGCTCCCCATATAACATTAAACTGTTGGCTGAACCCACATGTTCTCGATGGTTTCAGCTCACAATACACCAGTGTTTATGGGGGTCTTTAGATGTTCACAGTTGAGGCTCAAGGCCATGGTTTCATCCCTACATGTCATCGCTATTAAATAGACAATCATTCAGCCAGCAGCTGTCATCCTTGATCTCCTGTCATCCAGTAGCATGTATGTTTAGCTGTGTTACAATGGCCACCATAATTCTTAAATGGAAGAAGTGTGGAACAATCAGGACTCTTGCTAGAGCTGACTGCCCCTCAAAACTAAATAATCGAGGAAAAAGGCCCAGGGTAAGAGAGGTGCTCATGAACCCAATGGTCGCTCAGGCTGAGCGCCAAAGACCCTTTGTGCAAATGGGAGAAACTTCCAGAAGGTCAGGAATCGCTGCAGCATTCCACCAATTTGGTCTACCATAGTGATGTTTATGCTTAGAACCTAAAACATATTACTAGTTTATTCACTAATATGTGATTGAAAAAAACTCCAGGCTACAGCCTTATCATATTCAGGACGGTGGTTTTTCTGTACTTAGTAAGCTAACACATATTTCGGGTTTCATAATAATAATATATTGTGCCTTTGAATAAAGCAGTAATATGTATATTAGCTTTCACTTCTTATTATGTTAAGGTCACAGTAAGTAGCGTTTGTGAAATGTACATGCTAAGACACAGTTTTGCCCTCATCATGCTGATTTCTAACCCTGCCAATCAAGAGGAGGGGGGAGTGTGCAGGGCATAGTGAGTGTTATAAAAGCAGTGCTCCAAGGATTCAGCCCCAGCCCCTAATGCTCCAACTTGCTTATTTGTATATGAATAAAAACACAGATATTGCTGCAATTGTTTAGCATACAGACAAAATAAATGTATCATTTTAATCAGCATGATGAGCCCTACCAGGCAGTATGTCTGGTTTATTAGGGTTGATCATGCTGACAGAGCTTCTTTAAAAGTTTTTAAGATGTGCACCTGGATTGGATTATGTCTTTTTCAGTTTTAGTATTCATACATTTAGCATAAATTTTTTGTTCTCCTAGGACATATTGATTTTTTTTACCTATTTGTCAGTTTAGATTGCAATGTGAGACTGAATAGTATCAAGCGAAAGAAGGCTATTAAAGAAGAAATTGGGATTTGTATCTTTGCATTTTTTACATTTAGTATACTGCAATTCAATATTTAGTAAATTATAACTCCATTACCATAATCTTTCATCAGGAGAAGAAATAGGATATGCAATTGAATGATTCTGATTGCCTGTATTTAAAGAACTGGCATCATGCCCCCGTCATTACTGCAATATTCATGCTGTATAGCGGACTTACTTCCTTGGCGAATGAGACTTTTCAGACCCATCACCCTTGCAATAGGCGTGACTGCATGGATAAATTGAACAACAATTACTCTCCACTGGTCTCTAATAACTGAGGAAGATGAAACTGTGGATGAGTCACAAAGGTCTGATGGCTCTTAATGCCGCTGTTCCTGCTGTAAAACAAAAAAAATGGCAGAAAAGGGATATTTGTTCTTATTTTACAATAGCCACCTAAATGGTGACAGTAAATAGCATCAGTAATTTGTTTCATTTGAGCTGTGGCATACAACTTTTTACAGTAACACAACACGAACAGCAGGAAAGTGACCTTGCCTTGCAATTATAAAAATACCTGTTATTGTGCTCGTTCTGAATGCATAGAATAGCAACGCTGAAATACTAACACCCATTTAATAAAAGACAACGGCAGGAACACTTGAAACTGATTGAGTAAGCGATGCCGGGCATCACAGACAGTGCTGCTTCACATGTTCATCTATAGAAAACCCATCAAAAATATCATAAGCACTAACAGTGCTTACAGGAACCTAGAAATGAATGCTAAATGTCAACAGATACAACATTACTCACCTTATTTGTCAGTCTGTAGTATTTTCTGCATGTCCCTCAAAACAGTATTGTCAAAGTCCCGCAGAGAACACAGGAGCTGACTTCTTGGCAATCTCTTCCATTTTTGACGTGGGGGAGAGTGCAAAGATTGGTCAAGGGAAGTGGGTCTTACTGCAAACAGGAAAGGATGAGGTGGTTCTTCTTCAGCCAGTTATCTCACAGCCAGACACAAAAGAGTGAGGAGAAGGAGGGGGACAAAGCTGATCTCCTGGGACAGAGATTTTTATTTTATTTTTGGAGAATTTTCTATGTTTAATGCTCCTTTAAAATAGGTGATGGCTGCTGAAAACAGGATGTAGTTATTCTTAAAGGGTTTGTTTCCTTTTTTTACAATATGACTTTGTAGATGCTACTGAAATTGGTTGGGAAGAATGTATACCCCATTGGCAAGAAAAGGGATGATTTGCATCTAAGGACTAAAATAAATGGATGTATTGTATCCATATTAAGTACCCATTAAGTGCATTTATAAAAATAATATGCAAACTACAATAGTATAATTGTGTTTGTCCAATGTTTTTTTCCTTACACATTTGGAGGATGCTGTGGGGTGATTATGGGCCAGGTTACAGGAAGTTTCCAGTATTGTAATATATGATGAAGGGGAAGTAAATCCCCGAAACGTGTCATTTTTCTCCAAATAAATCCAGAACACTTTTCAATACACAATTCAAGTTTGCTTGATAAAACAAGCCTTCCACCTTTTTTTTGCGCCAAGGGATGTTCTCCATTTGATCAGGTTGCAGGAAGGGCACAGGGGACACATGCCACAGTAACCTACACCATTTTGTTGACCTTGGTGGCCTCCACCACCTACTGACCAGTTGTCCTTGCCAGTCATTAAAATCACAATAGGGTAAGGATAGCTGGTTGATAAATGGGGCAAGTGCTGTGCCAAATCAAGGTTCTTGTAGGTCACAAGTCTCTAAAGGGGCTGTCCAGTATAATTTAAATTCCAGCTGTAGGCAGGACTGTTTTAAACATTTAAAAAAAAAACAATTGACCTTATAAAATGGCCTCTGTTCCAGCACTACGGTTCCCGGCGGTTCCCACTGAACTTGAACTGACTGAAACCCATTCTTGGTCACAAGACAGCTGCAGCCAATCAATGGCCTTGTTGATCATGAGTGCAAGAATAGTGAATGGCTGCAGTCTCGTGACCAATGGACCCCCATCATTTCTGGTTTGGAAAGGAATGCTGGGATCTGAGGGTATGAATGGAGGACAGTTAAGAAGGTGAGTTTTTTGTAAATTTTAACTCACTCCTGTCTACAGTTGTAATATAAACTATACACAGGGCCGATTGTAGCTTTTCTGCTGTAAGAGATAAAAATTTAAATTACACTTCCCCATTAAAAAGCAAAGGTAAGAAAGTAGCTAACTGAATGTACTGTACACATAAATATATGCCAGCAGTTAATATACTGCATACATAAATATATGCAAGCAGTGCATATACCGCATACACCAATATGTACCAGCAGAACATATACTGCGCACATAAATGTATACCAGCAGTGAATTTACCGCATACACTAATATATACCAGCAGTGAATTTACTGCACACATAAATATATACCAGCAGTGAATATATTGCACACATAAATATATACCAGCAGTGAATATATCGCACACATAAATATATACCAGCAGTGAATATACCACACACACCATTATATACTAGTAGTGAATATACTGCACACATAAATATATACCGCACACAGCAATATATACCAGCAATGAAAATACTTCACACATAAATATATATACCAGTATTGAATTTAAAGGATACACCAATATATACCAGCTGTGAACATACCACACACATAAATATATACTAGCAGTGAATATACCACAGACACTAATATATACCAGCAGTGAACATACCGCACACATCAATATATCAGCAGTGAATATACCACAGACGCCAATATATACCAGCAGTGAACATATCACACACAAATATATATATACTATCAGTGAATATACTGCACACATAAATATATGCCAGCAGTAAATATACCTCATATACCAATATATATCAGCAGTGAATATATACGACACACATAAATATATACCAGCAGTAAATATATTGCACACAGATATGTACCCCCATTATGTCCTGTACTCTTCTTTCCATTTAATATAATACAAAAATAATAATAACTAACCCTAATGATGGTGTTTAGGGGGAGGCACCTAGTTACTTTGAAATTGAGACTCTGAATGTCACGTGACCCTGTGCTTATGGGTCAGCCATTTTAATATAGTCTTCCAGAATAAAGATCCCCACCCTTATATTTTTTTTATAGTACAAATATACCGACGCTCTCCTCTACTCACACCTCAGCCATATATTTCTCATTTTGCTGTAGGCTCTCAAACGGTTTATACTATAATGCAGCATGCCAAGTAAAGCCCATGGAGTATAACAGGAGCTGCGCCACAACAGAGGGCAGGGAGTGGATGATCTGCTCCCTGTGCCCTCAGTGGCAGCGGGCACTGATCTTTACTTCCTTTGCTCAACTGCAAGAAGATCGGTGCTACAGGAAGCTTGTTTCTTCTGTCTGCTCTCCTCCACAGCACTGACTTAATCAGCATAGCGGACTTATGATCGGATCACAGCTGATAGAGTCAGCACTTTGGAGGAGGCCATATAGTAGTAACTAATAAGTCTGCCTTGCCACCCATAGAGAATGGGGGCAAGGAACAGCCGAAGAGAAGGAGGCATCAGCCAGTGTTTATTAACTGCTGCTCTGATGCTGCCACCTCAGAGACACTGCAAGCCACCGCCAAGATTATCATCTTTTTTTAATATAAAGCTGCTCATCCTGGACCTGACTCACCTGTAGTCTTAAGTGGAGAATACCTCTCACATGTGCAGCCACTTTTTCTGTATTTGGCTGTGAGTTCAGGTGGAAGAGGGTCTGAGTCCTAGAGGTGGGATGGTAGCCCTCCAAATTTCTTGCCCTGGAGCCTACACCAACCTTAAACCCGTCCTTCTGTTCATTATTAGGGTATATTCAAACACTAAAAAAACATCAGAACATATTTTTCCCAGAATCTGTGGTAGAAATCAGAGGCTGACCCTAGGATTTCTGCAGCAGATTTGTAGCTTGAATGACGCGGATCCTACTGCAGATCAGCCCTGTTGAATGGGCCTAATGTATGTATGGAAATCTGTCACAATTTTAGCATGATTTCTGCACAAAAACCACACCAAGAAGGAACAAGTCTCTTTTTGACTTGGTTTTGAAATCCATGCAGTGGTATGAATATCAGTGTGGATTCCCATTGAAAGCAATGAGAGGCAGATTCTGCGTGATTTTGGCATAGAATACAAGCTAAAATAAGGCAAGGTGAAGATACCCTTAAAGGGGTTGTGCCAAGTATGAAAGTTATCCTGTATCCATAGCATAGGGGCAGTGGTGGCGAACCTATGGAATAGGTGCCAGAGGCAGCACTCAGAACCCTCTCTGTGGGCACCCGCTCCTTGGAAAAGTCTATGGTATACCAATATGCCTTAGTCCTTTTCATCCATTCATCAGCGGAGGGCGCACCATGAACAGCCCGGGCAGCGCACTGAATGTAGGCAGGCTATTATGGCTAAATTAGAAAGTACATGGAAGATAAACTATATTGTACTGTAGTTGGGTTTGCACTTTGCCATAAATAAGTGGGTTTTAGGTTGCAGTTTAGGCACTTGGTCTGTAAAAGGTTCACCACCACTGGCATAGGGGATAACTAACTGATTAGTAGGAATAGAGCCGCTGAGACCCCACCGATTCCTGCTCTTCTTTTAATTTTCTGCGGGACAGCAGGCAGAACTGAGTTTTGTGCTAAACCCTCACTGATCAGTTAGTTATCTCCTGTCCTCTAGATAGGGAATAACTTTCATACTTGGCACAACCCCTTTTTTTTATAGACTTTTTATAGGTTGCACACCCTATTAACGCTTTTTTAAATATATTAAAACAAACAATTTTTTTTTTATTTATTTTAAATTAAATAGTCCTGGAGGCCTGTTTTTCCAGGGTGCCGGGGGTTAAATACTTCACAAATATGTAGGCTGAGGTTCCCACCTACTTATGAGTACAACCAGCACATACAGTAGTATAATAACAGATGGCTATGTATCTTCAACTGTGGAAGCAGCTAGATCTGAGCGCTGTGCCAGGCTTTCATGGAATACTTCGTTTGGCAGGATCTAAATCCCCTGATATCATTTCTGTTCCATTGCATAGCCTTAATCATGCTGCCTAATGCATGCAGTCGTCTGTTATTCGTATTTACTTCTCCACTTGGCCTGTTTTAGTTTTTTAGAATATTTTTTTTATTTATGTATGTTTTCATATGTATTACCAAGCAGAACAGTTTAATAGCCCGCTTTTCCTTCAGAACCTAATAGAATGAAATAGCTAAATAAAATTTTGCTTTTTTTTTTACAGCTGCCTCAAACTGATCTGTCTATAAAAGGGTATATAGCAAAATGTAAGCAATGAAGTCATACCTACCCGGCTGCCTGACATCATTATGGAGTCAAAGCTTCTTTTCATTATTTGAATTTCCATCAGTTACCATGTCAACCTTTGTTTTAATGCATATAGATAGAAGCGGCAATTTTAACTTCCCCGTTAAGCAAAATGTCAGCGGATGATATTTATAGGATATAACCACAGACTATAAAATGAATAGAGTGCCTTGTATGGGCAGTGTTATGATAGAGACTTTTATTACAAGAAATAAAAGATGCCGCTCTTTGTTATTATTAGAGACTTGTGGAAAGTGGAAGCGCTTTCCTATAAAGTGGTAGTAAGAGTATTCAGTGATTTTTAATATTCTTTTTTTTGTGTTGTGCATCTATGGGTTAATTAAAGGGGTGCTCCTGGAATTAAGAAAATGAAAATACTTAAATATTACTTCATTATAAATATATTCCCACATACCTTGTATTAGTTATAATGGCTCGTTTTGTCTGGGGAGCAATCATTAGAAGAAACAAAATGGCCGCCATCCTATTAGTACACACAAAACCTGTCCTAATCACACAGAAGGACAAGTTACTTCACAACACTGAGGTAAAGAGCTGCCTCATCCTCCTCTCTGCTCTGCTTGTCAGGGGTTATGATCCTGAATACAAGTGAATCTCTGTAGGAATGGAGTTCATGAGGACATAATGGCTAATAATAAGCAGCAGTTGTATGCAGTCTCCATTACCACAGTCTGTCCTGTCCGTCCTTTCTGTACTTCATGTCTCCTGATGAACTCCATTCGTACAGAGACTCAGCTGAAGATCATATTAAACTGTATTCAGGATGATAATCCCTGACCAGTAGGGCAGAGAGGAGGATGAGGCAGCTCTTTACCTCAGTGCTCTGAAGTAACTTGTCTTCCTGTGTGATTAGGACAGGTTTTGTGTGTACCTATAGGATAGCAGCCATTTTGTTTCCCCTAATGATTGCTCCCCAGACAAAACGAGCCTTTATAACTAATGAAAGGTATTTGGGAATATATTTATAATAAAGTAATATTTGTGTATTTTCATTTTCTTAATTCCCGGAGAACCCCTTTAACTTGGTAAATTCTTCATAAGAAAGTGAAGTACAATGATCCCTCGGGATACAATAGCCTCAGGATACAATATTTTCAGCATTCTGACCCATCGTAAGTTGAAACCAGACTAAACATACAATGTCTCAGACTCCGATCCAACCAATCAAGACCACTTCTTTGATAAGATAGCTGGATTAGATGCTAGTTAGCAGCTATTCCTGACTGCTATATGTAAGGATTTGTTTTATCTGTCTTAGTTATCTGCTTATTTTTCATAAATCTTCATTTTCTCTTCTCTTGGATGACATTTTGGGCTTTGGAACCAATTACTCAAGTTACAATGGTTTCAACATACAATGGTTGTCCTGGAACCAATTAACTTGAGGGACCACTGTATATTCATGATAGCTATTGGTGATGTATACCAGGGAGCTGCTGTTTTCTACTGATGTAGTGATGAAAGCCACACGTTAATAATACTGGGAGCATATGGTTTGAACTGAACCTTAAAAAATGGTTTTACTGGATAGTAACATTTTGCTTTCAATTTAATGTAAGACCAGATCTCTTCACTTTTCAAAGTCACTGACTTTGATCTATAAATAAGCATTGCCTTTAGCTGCAATGTATCCTCCATCCTTTAGAATCTTATATCTACGTCTTTCATTTAAACGTTTTCTTTAACATTTAAAAATAGTCATAATACAAGGTGTTCTGGTATTAGGACATTTATGTCCAAATTTAAAGGGGTTTTCCAAGTCTTTTCTACTGATGACCTATCCTCTGGATGGTTCATCAGTATCTGATCGGTGGAGATCTGACACCCAGGTCCCCCATCAGTCAGCTGTTTGAGAAGGCACTGGAGCTCGCAGTAGCACCCCAACCTTCTCGCAGCTTTGCCTAGGCCACGTGATGTCACGTTCATTGGTCACATGGCCTAGACACAGCACATCCCCTTTGAAGCTAATGGGGCTGAGCTACGATACCAAGCACAACCACTATCAAATGGACGGTGCTGTGGTTAGCTACGAGAAGTGCCAGTTCTTTCTCAAATAGCTGTTCAGCGTTGGTTCTGGGTATCAGACACCCACCGATCAGATACTAATGACTTATCGGACACCCACCGATCAGATACTAATAACCTATCCAACACCCACTGATCAGATACTAATGACATATCCAGAGGATAGGTCATCAGTAGAAAGGATTCCCCAAAGATATATTAATGAATCCCTATGTTCTCTTCAGGGTTTCTACAATACTGGTTCAGAAACATGTAGACAATTCTGCAGACTGACAAACAGTGTGGGCAAAACTATCTCCTGTTTGTTTAGTGTTCCTTTAAAATCAAGGACGTAAAAAGTGAACCCTGTAATCTAATGCTCAGCCTGCCAAGCAAAGTTGATCTATTATTTTGATGCATACATGAAAATTCATTTTAGGAAATTCACAGATATAGTACAGTAACTTTGGCAGAATCACTGTTGAAATAGCACTGATTCTGTTGCCAAACAATGATGGAAGTAAGGGCCTCCAGCCATGTATAATGTCTATTAGTTCTGTGTACTATGAGTCATCCTTACTAGGATACATTCCAAGGAGCAGTTTTATAAAGTACACTTATGTATATTACAAAGTTACAAAGTGCACATCATTGGAGATCTGGCTATAAGAAGATGGCACAAAGAAGGAAACATTGAGATCCTCTGCTTCCTAAGTTATATTTTGAGGTAGGGAGGTGAGAGAGCCCCCTAAATGTTTCATGTAAAGACTATTATGATATGCAAGGATATCTAAGTAGGCATAGAGCACCATTAGAATAATCTTCAAAGTATAAATAAATGCTGCTTATATTTTATGTCAACACCAATCTGCCAGTTCATGTCTCACTATAAGTCTTGAAAACCATATATAATTATGTGACTTTTTTAATATACTTAAATGGTCACTAACCTTTCACTCAACTTTGAATAAATTAGTAGTACACATGACTCTAAGAAACTTTGTAATATATTTTATCAGAGAAAAATGCCTTGTTCTAGAGTTGGATATAGAAAAAAAGGAAAAAGAAAGAGGATTGCTGGTTAAAGTGATCTTTTCTGAAAAGAAAATTCTTCCCTTTGAGATCAGGTTAGGTGGAGGCGCCAGTGGAGAAGAAATCTGGTGTATCAATGTCCCGGACGTAAGTGTAGGATCAATTCAGACCACAGCTTTTACCTATTGGTGGAACGGCTGCTTCAGGGGTGACTCAGTGAAAAAGAAGCTCACGTGTTTAGATAATAAGAGTAAAAGTGAATGTGGTTAGAGATAGGAAAAACACCTAAAATTCCCCACTCACAAGCAAAAGAAGATACCCCTGATGTTAGCGCCAAGACACCAGTCTTGGATAAAGCTCAAGACACCAGTATTACCTTAAACCCACCTGGCCAGGATCGCACGTAGACTCTCAGGGCGTGTTCTAGAGTTAGCAGCTGTTTTTACCTCCCCTGTTTCGCAAACTAAAACACTTCCCAAATTTTGTAAAGACCCCATTTTGTAAGACCAAGAAAGACTGCCAGCTCAGATTCCATCATCCAATAAAAGTGTATGGAAGGGTAGGGGCAGGAACAGTGAGCAGAGAGAACCAGCTTATAGTAAGTGATATATCTCACCCCAAATGCTTTATTGACATCTGTACTTCTCAGTTGACTATAGTGCCATCACTCATGTCTATATGGCAGGTTATACTGGTCATCTAAAAATTTAGGTATGGTTTAAAGGCCAATAAACCTAGAAGCTAACATCGCAACAGCCTGAAACAGACCTGTGAATGTAACCCTAAAAACACCAGTGAGGCTATGTTCACATCTGCATTGGGGCTTCTATTCGTATGTCATTCATCCATTCATACTATGGATCCCATTGGAATTAGAAGGAACTCATTGTCATACAATGGAGTCCTTTGTTTTGACAGCATCAATAGGGTTGCATGCGGAACTATTCTTGCAATCAAATGTGACAATTTGCCAATGGAGGCTCCAAGCAACCTCTAATAGCATTGTGAGAAGATCCTATATTCGACAAGGAATATCTGAAAAAAAGATATGGAGGATTCTTTAATGTCACGTGAAAGACCAGATCTAAAGGCCCCTATGTACATCTGTATACAGCTACTGTTTGCTCGTCCCGAATGAGGAGCTCTGATCTCTCCCTCAACAGATAATGTTGGAGGAGAAAGGATCGGGTGCACTGAATTTCTATGCTTTTGTTCTCTTGGGGTATAAGCTGCCGCTAGATGTTTCTGGCAAGACCTTTCTCCTCTCTCCCCACTCAAACTACATACATGCCAAGCGTTTATATGTGTGGGCGAGTATAGATAGATAGCTGTTGGTCGGACACTCAGTAATTAATGGGTTATGGGCAATGTAAGTCCTATTGAGATACTATAGGGGGTTGAAAAAATTCATAAAGGGGTGAGAAAAAATTATTCTAGTCAAATCTAAAAACTGGTAGTCACTCATAAGCAACAGTTGAGAAAGGGTGCAGTACCAGGTACGGTATTATTTCTACAGAACCTAATAGACAGCATATCTGTATGAAATCCATTAATTATGGTTTTTGGTCAGTTCCATTACCTTTATCTTTATATGTTGTTTAAAAGAAGAACCAATATTAATATGTACACATTACAATATAAAACATTACATCGGGTATCCTTGCTGTAAATAATAGACTACCTTGGTGCACTTACTGTATAATGCACAGCCTGTAGGTACATCTTGCATGAACCATCATTGATGGATAATTCTATTCAATAATTCATTTTTCTAAACCTTATAAATGTTTTTTATAAACTGTTGGGAGAAAAGTCTATTTTGGATTCCCGGTAGCACAGCAGATGTGCTGCTGCCTCTGTGATAACCCCCTTTGTTTATTGGATTAGAATTTGTAATGAAGTTCTTCCTACATTCAAGGACTACAGCCCCCCACACACAGTGTGTTATCCTGACAGAGCGTCAGGTACAGTGTGCCGGGGACTGGACGCTGCCCAGTTTTTCTGATTTGCTTCATTATAACTAGCATTTGACCTTTGATTGCTTTCTATGAAATCTGTGCTCCACTTGATTATGTAATGAAAATTGCTCATCCTCTATGTCTGAACAAAACAAGTGCTAATTATAAAAGCCTTTTCAGCTGTCTAATTCTTGGGTTCTGAGCGCCGATATCAATTAAAAACTTCTACCGGGATTGAATTTTAACATAAACTGTTTGCATGTAGCTGTTCTGTAAGATAGAGGTGGTGTCCTTATTTTGTAAATTAGTATAAAATGGTATGTTTATATTTTATTTTATTACATACTGTATGAGAAATATACAAAGGGTTAAATTACCCGATACAGCGCAAGCTTTCATTCCATGGCCATGCTTGTGCATTTCTTTGGTTTTGATGTAAAGCCAGGGGCTCACCACCAATGAGGAGAGGTGAGGAGATCGCCTCAGGCAGCACCAGGTAGGGGCAAGGGGGGGGAGGCAGCGCAAGGGCTATGGGCAATGAGCGCTTCCATTGTGGAAACGCTCATCTCTACATATTCAACTGCATCGCTGTACTCAGGAAAGCAATACAGCTGAATGCTACGACAGGCATGGGAGCAATGTCTCTCTGGCACACTGTTTCCTCTAATAGGCTTTAGTCCTAGTTCTTGTAGCCTATCAGAGGCCAGTGTCATCATTATCGTGCCGCCTGAGCTGACAGCAGAATGGAGGTAAGTATTTGAATTTATTATTTTTATTTGGCAGCATGTTGGGCCGCAGAGAAAGAGAAAGCACTATGGGGACATTGTGTTTGTAAAAAGGAGCATTTTTGTACTGGCACACATTATAAGGGGACAACTATGGGGACATTCGTTGTCCTAGGGGCACTAAATGGGGTAGTTTTTTGTACTGACACACGTTATAAGGGAGCATTTTTGTACTTTCACACATTATAAGGGAGCATTTTTGTTCTGGCACACATTCTAAGGTGGGCACTATGGGATCATTTCTTCTACATGCGGCAAAAATGTTCTTTTTTTGTACTGGCACACGTATTAAGGGAGCATTTTTTATTGGCACACATAAGATATTTTTGTTCCACAATTCCACACATTATAAGGGAGTATTTTTTGTGCTGGCACACATTGCAAGGGGGAATTATTTTAATGCCAAACATTATAAGGGTCATTTTTTTGTACTGGCACACATCAACAATGTGGGCAATATTACTTCTGGGGGGAAATGAGGGACATTATTACTATTGGGTTACAGTCTTGCAGAGAATTATTACTGTTGGTGGGACTTTTGGGGGGATTGTTACATTGGGAGGCACCCTGGTACAGTATCAGCTTTCAGGGACACTATTTTTTGAGTTTCAGAGACACTATTTATTGCGCACAGCTACTTTTTAAGGGCTCTGTGTGCCAATAATTATTGAAAGGGAACTATCTGGGGGGATTTTCTGTTTCTGCAGTATAGTATTGGGAAGCACAGTGGGCACAGTATTAGAGATGACAGGATGGGGTGTTCCGAAGGTGGGGAGGAGGATGGAAAAGTAGTTGTCAAACTCTGCGGAGGTCTGGTCTGAATGGGGAAGTTAAAGAAAGAGAACGTCTACATCAGAGGAGACATCACTGGATGTAAGAGGTATGTGATGCTGTATTACCCTGTATGTTTTGTAGCTCTGTATGTAATGTTTTCCAAGTATGTATTTAACAGCAGGGCTGGAGGGAAGGGGTTACCTGGCATGGAGTGGGGGCACCAAGTTTTTGCCTCAGGCAGCAGAAAGGCTAGGTGCACCCCTGTGTAAAGCCATCTGTATACTTGTAAGGCTCTACTCTCACCATAAACATCTGCATGCAAAAAATAAAACCTACCATATCTGGAATGGCTTCTGTTTTGCAGAATATGCCAAAAGGTGTTCACATGGCGTATGTTTGACAAGTTAACACTTGGATTACCTTTCTGTCAATAGCAGATGGATCCATTTCTATAATAAGCTACAAAAGATACCACCCAATCTTTGCCAAACTTTAGCTGTGTTCACACTTTTTGTTTTGCAGTGTGTTTTTGTATCAGTTGATAGATGCTATCAATTTACCTTGAAAAATAACTAATATTCTAATCATAATATTCAGTACAGCAAGACAGCAAGGATGATAACGCTTAAAGAGGTTCTCTACCTTACAGATATTGATGACCTATCCTCAGTATAGTAAAAAATAATAACTGAGAGCAGCACCTGATACCTTTCAGACCATTAGTGGAATGCAACAGCCAATTCAACCCTTAGATCCATTAGGGTCATCCATATAGTATCCACAACATCCACAACGGCAGCATCTCCACAAATGCTTATTTATTCTTCAAAAAGTCATGAACATGTGCAAAAATCGCCAATAAAGTGCAACGTTTCGGCTACATGGTAACCTTTCTCAAGCATGCATAAAAACGGAATGGAAGACATACGGAAAGTCTTCTGTAGTGTTCCGCAATTTTGTGGACCCATTGACTTTAATGGGGCTACAGACGTGATTTTGCGGCCAAGTATAGGACATGTTTTATTTTTTTTGCGGGGGAACTTCCGTGAGATACGGGATGCGGAATGCACACGGTGCAGGGGAGCCGAGCGGTACAGTGCTCGTTTTGAGCACGTTCGCTCATCTCTACTAATTAAGTTTGCATTTGTATGCCAAATTCTTTCCATCAAGTAGACCTCTTGGCCCCCATCGCAGCCCTATGACTATCACTCCACCATTACCTATATAACATATACGGCATATCAGTGCAGTAAACAGCAGCAGATTTTCTTGGAGTCTTAATTAGAGATTTATGAATCACACCATTGAATGACTGTTTAATTGTAGTAAATAAGTCTTTTCATTACAGTTTTAATTTTACATGTACATGATATTCGCCTTAACGGTGAGCGTAATGAGACAAAACCTGAGTTTCTGGTTTTAACAAGAGTCATGTTTTCACAAACAACCCAAAATAATTGGGACCCCAGAGGAGACTTCTGGGTAGAAATACGAATGTTTACTCCAAGGATCTGCTCATTGTTCTAGCAGCACGAGAATAACAGCTGACAAATCTACTTGGACTCAGGGTTCCCAATTCAGTTCAGTTTTGTTTTTCTATCCTTCAGTGTTAAATATCAGATGTGTAAGAATCGTTCTGTTCACTGGGAACACCTGGGAAGTTTTTCAATTGGCTGTGTCGTTGCAGCTCTGGGTTAGCAATGTTTTTTTTTTTTTATTGGCAGGCGTCCAACGGTTAAAACAGCTTGTAGATAAAATAGCTGTCCAGGCTTGTGCTGCTTTGCTTTTCCAACACAATGGAGGCGATTGAGCATATTGTGTAGTCAAAATGGAATTTAGGTATTTTCAAAAATTGTGCTTGAAATTCCCTTTCCACAAATGTCTTTCCTTCAAGAGTTGCAAATGTTTTGCACCATTCCCCATAAAGGCAGCTTGCTTTAAATGAAACTCACATTTGAACACTTTTGAATACTGGTATATATTAAAGAATATTTTCGTAATGTCAAGTTTTATTGGACAACACTTTTAAATGTTATGAGGTGGGGGGAGTTTACCTCTTCTACTCTGGGTGATTTTCTGTTTTTGCATTTTTGTTTTTTACTTTCTGCTGTCTTGGAGCAATAACTTTTTTATTTTTTTGTTCCAGTAGCATTGAGGGCATGTTTTTTGCAGGACAAGTTGTACTTCCTAATGGCACCATTTAATATTGCATAGGATGTAGTGGGAAGCTGGATAAAAATTCAAAAAATGGTGGAATTGGAAAAAAAACACAATGCCGCCACAGGTTTATGGGTTTTGTTTTTAAGGCGTTCACTATGCAGTAAAACTGACTTGTGCTCTTCATTCTCCAGTTCAGTACGATTACGATACTGCATTTATATAGTTTTAATACTGAAAAAAAATAAAACTTCGGGAAAAATATTTTTTTATTTTTATCACCATATAAGGGGATTGATTTGAACTTTTATATTTTTTATTTTTAAAAAACTTTTTTTAAATACTTTTTTAAGTTACCCTGGGTGACTATAACATGCAATCCTTAGATTGCAATTTGTTTAAGGTAATGGAATTTTATCCATTACAATATCGGCATATTCCAATGCAGTGCTGCCACCTATAGGCCTACATTGAAATATGCCTGTAAGGGGTTGTTCACACATCAGTTATTTGATCAGTTATTTCCATCAGTTATTGTCAGCCAAAACCAGGAGTGGACACTAAACAGAGATCAGGTATAATGAAAAGATCTGCACCTGTTTGGTGTTTTTGACCCGCACCTGGTTTTGGCTCACAATAACTGATGGAAATAACTGATCAAATAACTGATATGTGAACAAGCCCTAACAGGCATCGGAGCCTTGGCCTTTCACAGACAATAATTGGCTTGTGGGGGGAGCCATTCCAGGCTGATTATTGCGCTCTCAGATGCCTTGTTCACATTTGACCACGGCATCTGAAGGGTTGAGTGTCTGCGATCGGCATTTTTGCCACCTGCAGACATTTGCCCCAGTGGTCTGCTGTGTGGACATATTTTATTTTTTTTGCTGTGTGGAACGTATCTTGCGGATCGTGGACCCTTTTAAATGAATGGGTCAGCTTCGCAAACGGTGTGCACTCGGCCGGTACTGTGCATGAGCGCTAGTGCACCAGCATCATCTGTTGTGATAAATCTATTGAGTCTTTAGACTGTCTAAGTTTAAACAGTGTAAGTATTAGTACAGTATGTATATTGTCTATAAAAATTGATTATTATTGTCAACTTTTTGCTTGCACTATTTTTTTTTATAAATGGACCCTTGCGTCATCGCACAATAAATTTCATATTGCACCTCCAACCTAATGTACACAAGTACGTACCTACAAGCCCCTTCTCTTTTAATCATGTGTCAGATCAGGTTAGTAATCTTGAATAGTAGCAACAATATAAAACGAGAACATAAAAATGCGTCCAGATTTAGGGCTCATGCACATGACCGTATGTATTTTGCGGTCCGCAAAAAATGCATCTGCAAAATATACGAATGATATCCACGTGCATTCCGTTTTTTTTTATTCGGAACGGAATAGCTGGCCCCTAAATGAACCGTCCTATCCTTGTCTGTAATGCAGACAATAATAGGACATGTTCTATTTTTTTGCAGAACGGACAAATGGAAATGGAATGGAGACGGAGTAACTTCCATTTTTTTGTGCACCCATTGAAATGAATGGTTCTGAATATGGTCACTAAAAGAAATGGAACGGACACAGAAAGAAAATACGTTCTTATGCATGAGCCCTTATTCACAGTCATAGTGCACAAATGGACATGCTACCTACATATTGCTGTACACCTGCCGAAATTTATTAATTGCGGTACAGGGCAGGCAGTAGAACATTGTGCTGAAGGGCAACGGCAACACAAAGCAATCAGATAAAGGTACCGGCAATTATGAAAGCTGTGCATGAGCACTAGAGACAAAGCTTCAGACAGAGCTGTCATTAGTAGTTAGATTTGGGTTTGATTCAGCCAAATCAGTTGGATGATTAAATTCGGGTCTGAATAAATTCAACTGGAATCGAAAGCACTCCAGTTGCCATGAAAACTCCTAGGACTGTATGCAACTCATTCAAGATCTTTAATACGAAGACAGCATTAGTAATCTAAATATATGGCTGCGGTTAAGTGCATGCATGCTGGTGGGAACAAAAAGCCTCTATAAAAACAACCTGCACTGTAGGATTTTTTTTATGTAAAAAAAATGTCTTAAAATGGTTTTTTGGTGCAAATCCTTGCTGGTGCGTATGAACACACACTGCCTCGTGACATGTAATCCTCCTTCTTTATCTTTTCTGTCTTCTGATCTGAAATAAAAGCAGTAAACATTTTGAAAAATTCACCTCAATGGAAGCAACAAAAATTTGTTTTTGGATTTGACCAGAATTTGTTGAAAATGTGGGTCTAATCCAATTAGTTTAGAATCGATTTGTTCATCTCTAGTTATAAGCTGTCATATTTTTAGATAGAATATGGTTCCTTAGATCAGCAATATAAAAATGTTATTCCCTTTGCTATCCTTGTGTTGCAGAACTACAACTCGACGCATACGTTGAAAGCCACTTGCTGGGAGTTATAATTTTGTAATAGTGAGAGTACCATAAATTAGGAACCACTAATGTATTTGTAATATTAATCTCTCTTAATATATCACAGTCAATTCCTACCGTTACATAGAACGTTCTGCCTTCTTGTTCTTTTCTGTCTCATGACTGTAAGTTTCCATATGGCAGATAATCCATAAAGCGCTATATTTGGCAGTACTGTCGCTGGCTAATCGAAATAGAAAAGCGATTCTCTTTATGACTGGACACTTCAATAATAAAATATGTGAAGCTGTCATTCACGGTCTGACAGCAGAAATTGTGTTTTGTCATGACCATCTGTTGGAAAACCAAGCTTAATCTTTAATTTTTCTCAAAATGTAATTCAGTGATTTAAATAGATTTTTACTGGAAAATCATTCTTACGATTTCTTTCCTCTATGATGTCCATATGTCTCAGTATGAAATAACCCCTAGGACACACATTGTCAATAAACCTGTATGTTAAAGTTGGCAAAATTGTGGAACCTCTATACAAGCTTTTGTTGGCTCCAGGGAAAATTAGGCATTTAGACAATGCTCATTGATACCATATCAGTGGGTAAGTACTGATTTCTCTAGTCACCAACAGTCTTGATATCGTGGCTCTTGCTAATAGAAGGTGAACCTGAATGGTGACCTTACTATGTTAGCCCACCATGAAGAAAAAAGATTGATCATCATCACCTTGATCCTAAATTTCTACACTTGAAACACCCAAATTATTGAAAAAAGACCCTTCTCCAAATTGTCTCCATATTATTCAGATGTACAATCAATATTCTTCTAAGACATCACCATTTTATTTAACCTAGGAAATACTTTTTTTGCTCTCTACAACAACAATAATCACATTTTACTCAAAAACATTTATTTTACTTATGTAGTTTTTGTCTAGCTTAGACCATTAGGGCATACTGCATAACCAGAACCAGTGGACCCAATGGCAAAATAGACAGTTGAAGAATAACTTTTATTTGCGTTCTTCTCCTGTAGGTAAAACCGTCATGCAATCATTTGGAGACAAGTAACCTGTGAAGAATCTCCATCATACATCCATTCTGCCATGTTTCGTGGCTGTCATTATAAGTCGTGTTTGTCTTCATGAAGATTCCTAATCTTGGTAATGTGATGAATAAATTTGAGGTCCTTGGAGTTGTAGGTGAAGGTAAGTGTCATCACTTCTTTACAATTTCAAGAATCAAACTATGAAACCTGTAAAAATGTTAATGGATGACTTTATCTGAAGAGAAATATGCTTTGGTTTATTCTTTCTATAAAAATATGTGTGCAATTTAACAAGATTGTGAGTGAAATGTATAAATGGTGCATGTGAAGTCTGAAATCTACCTCTAGCACGTTTTATGGGTTGATGCTCAGACTCAAAACCCAGTTACAAGACAAGAAAGAATACAATTTTCCATCAGAAGGAAACAAACTTTAGTGTCCAGTAGAGGTAAATCACCACAACCTGTAGAGAAGGTTACGTTACACAGCAAACGCTCTAATTGTTCTCCTAGGGATGTGTGTCAAAAACTAATGTCTGGTGGGAATGACTAATCACGTCCCAAGTGCTCAGGATGGAGCTTCTTTGTGAACAGCCCTTCTCCCCTGCTCTGAGCATCAATGGTAGCATCCAACCAAAAGCTTTCACTCAGAGGAAATGGGAGTGACCATGAAGCAACTCAACGTAGAGAGAACTTTACAGAGAAACCCCATCCTGGGCACTAGAGCAGAATCAGACTTCATATTCACACTACTCCTTACAAGAAAAGCTCCACAAATGGTTTATTTGCAATACCCTACCCAATTCCTTCCTGGTACTGTCAGCAGTTTAGCATAGTCATAACTGTTTACAGATTCCCTTTAAGTACTTCAAAAGCCAGTCTTTGTAATCTATTTTTAGACTAAAAGATACAAAGCTACAAATTCACTGTTACACCAGGCACCCTTGCAGGGTGACCTGCAATGATAGGTAATGTAATGATACCTTTCACCTACTGATCCATTGCTTCATTCTGGAGAAAGACTGCTTTTAATCCACATGAGCAGCTAACTGCACCAAGGTTGGGCCTAGGCCATACTGTGCTCCCTTGTTCCTTCTGCTTCCTCTGCTAGTCCTTCCCTTTCCTTCTTTATTGGCAGGGCCAGGTGCAATATACTAGTATTTACTAAAATACACTTCTGACAGGTCTTGTAAACAGGACCTGCTGACAGGTCCCCTTTACAAGATGCACATGCTGAGGGTTATGTTAGAGGAGTAGATAAATGCATTTGGGTATCTCCTAATACAAAAAATGTTGATTTTGACAGAATCAAAAGAGTTTTCCAATCGTGAAACAATTTGTGTAAATGGTTTACATTTAGTATAACATATCACTAATGTAGCATCTGTAGCTGAAATGACTTTTTAAGACAGGGCAGCCATATGACCATAACCCTGGTATTTATCTCATGCTTGTCTGACATCCAGTACTCTGAACTTATGCTTCTCACTCCTTTCCCTCTCCCTATAGTATGGATGTCATCATATGTCTCCATATCTTCACTGCTCCCTGATCTCCCCTCCTTGATTCCTAAGGGAACTGTTTCATATGCTGGACAGCAGATAATGAGTCAATGAACAAAAGAATATCAGAGAATACAGGGAGCAATTACAGCACCTTCTTACACCTTGTGATAGAGGGGTATGCAGGCAGCTGTAAGCAGAGTCAATGAGGGGGATTTATTATCCCCTATGCCAGTTTTCTGGTGTAAAAAGTCGCAAACCCATTGCGCCAAAATCTAAGTGCAAGTAACATTTCTACACCGCCCTTGCCACCTTCCAAAAAAAGGGAAAGTGGTATGGGTAGACTGTGGAAGGGGCAAGCAGGCAAGCATGATTCTTTGATAAATTCCAACTGATGTCTGTGATAGGGAGGGGAATAATGATAACTGTAGTCCTATCCACAGCAAGCTCTGGCAGCATCAAAACAAAGATGCTGAATAGTGCTGAGCAAACCGATGCAAATGAGAAATAATTACTTCTGAACATGATCTGGTGAGCATTCTGTTGTCATAAGCTTGGAAAACCTCACTATGTATAGTATAACAAGTTATCTTTGTTTATCTTTAGGTGCCTATGGAGTGGTGCTTAAATGTCGACACAAGGTAGGAACAATTGCTTTCACTTGTTCCATTTTAATTCACATTCCTTCTGTTTTGTATTGATATTTTGGTGCTGACATTGCTTTAGAGAAGGTATGTTCTCCTTATGGAGACCAGTTGTGTATAAAGACTAAATGGCAATTGACCATGGGTAAATAATATGCAAAGAGGTATCTCCTAGAGAAAGAGAGTCACCTTGAGTTTTCCTTCTCTGTGAGACACATCTTTGTGGATTAATACAGATGGAATAGTCATAATGGAAATCTTAGGCATTGGAAACAAAATAGGAATCACAAACTGCTCTAGGAATACTATATCATATTCCAGGCTGGAGTAAAATTCACAAAATTGCCAGGGTCTCAAAAATTTGATGGTTACCATTTTAATGTAGGATGTATGGCTGTCACAGCTGCGCTGACATTGTTTTAGTGTTTAAACCAACATTGTTTATAGGGAGTGGATGCTTCCCTATACACGTTAGCCCATGTTCGCCATTACAGTCGTTCACAAACATTTCATCTCTTAAGTACAACCATCGTACATGTCGTGTGAAAGTACGCCTGCTCAGATGCTGAGTGGAGAACATAGAGCAGACACCCAGAAGCAATAGAAAAATAAAATGAAAAAATTAAAAAGTTGTGGCTCTGGGAAGGAGTAAAAAAAAAAGGCAGGGAAAAATGTAAAAAACAATAATTGGTCCACTGAGCAGAGATTAGAATAATCTTCCTGAACCACTCTTTCAAAGAACAATCTTTTCTCGACAGACAATCCTTCTGTGAACAAAATATATTTTTTTCCAAGTACTAGATTATAATTTCAAACATTGCCAAATTATTTTCAGACAATGATGGTTGGCTAAACTGATCATTCATAGTTAAATTTTATCAGACGAATGAAAGTTTTGGTTGAAGCCGTCCATTTTGTTCAACCTTAGACTAAGTGGGTATTTTTAAACCTTCCTCCTAGAGTTCAGGAGTTGTAGTGGAGGGAAGCAAAGGAAGTGAAAGACTTCTGTGACATCAATTTTGTGTGTTTTCTTGCCCAGTTCATGGACTGGCAGGCCAAAGCAAAAAAAGCAGTATGTCCATAAGACAGAGCATGCACTCAGCCACTCCAGTCATTTTTATGGGAGTTCCAGAGATAGCGCTCGACTATCTCCGGATCTCCTATACAAATTAATGATGCAGCTGCACACATCCGTGACCGGCTGCTCTGTTCCTTTCCATGGGATACCTGGTCCCTGGTTATCATGATTGGTGGGTTCCAGCAGTAGAACCCCACCGATCTAATGGTTATCCAATATCCTGTGGATATGGGGTAACTTTATATATTCGGAATACCCCTTTAATTGTTTTTATATGACATTGCATTTTGTTTAGTTTCAAAGTACATGACAGGCAAAGTTATAGGATGTAAAGTGTATGAGACAGGAATAAGTAGTGATATAAAAAAGTATTGGAGACAATTCTGATGAACATTTCATCAAACCAGTCATATGAAAAGTAAAGTAGAGAAAACTGAAAAGGGTTGGAAGAATCAAGTCTGCATAGTGATCATTTGAAAAATCTAATGGGTTCCCTGTGATAGGGCATTAAGCTTTTCTGTGTGTGCATTTTCTAGCATCTTCCACTCAAAAGTACAAAATTGTACTGACTAAATGTCCTGCATTGAAAGCATTTCCAGTGATGTTTTTCTCTTCATGGTAATGGACATGGACTAAATGAAGCAGTCTTTTATGGTGCAATTTTCTTTAGAGAAGTGGCTTTATTTGTAGCATACATGTAGGGTTTGAAAGCTCTATGGATTTATGGTGATGCTGTGCTCCAATGGACATATGTATACTGGAACACCTACTGTGCTATGTACTTTTTCCTAGGCTTGATGTATGTGAACAGTATTGTATGTGGTTTACCCTTGGTTGCTCTTTAACGGCCTATTATTGACCTGTACCACGTCAATTTAGATTACATCTATTCCAGTCCACCTCTGTGTTATTCCAGTCTTCAGATTTGCAGAGGAGGATGTTCAGAGTTGCAGTCTGTGACTCTCGTATTGTGATAATTTGTAACATACAGTGCTGTGCAAAAGTTTTAGGTGTGGAAAAAATGCTGGTAAGGAGAATGCTTTCAAACATAGACATGTTAATAGTTTTAATACTTCACACCGTTTTTGAAAGAACTCAGCAGAGAGGTTGTTCCAAATATCTTGGAGAACTAACCACAGTTCCTCTGTGGATGTAGGCTTGCTCACATCCTTCTGTCTCTTCATGTAATCCCATACAGACTCAATGATGTTGAGATCAGCGCTCTGTGGGGACCATATCATCATCTTAGGACTCCATGTTCTTCTTTACATTGAAGATAGGTCTTAATGACATTGGCTGTATGTTTGGGGTCGTTGTCCTGCCACACAATAAATTTTAATGTGAACTATTAACACTTCCGTTTATGAAAGCATGCTTACTGTGCAGCATTTTCCCCACACCTAGAATACTACTGAACTGAATGTGCTATATTAAGATGATTAAAGCTTAATTTTTTATGAAATATTTGCTAAAAAATAGGTAATGCTTCACATACAAATATCGGTAAGGGCTCGTTCACATCACCGTTAGGGCTTCCGTTCAGGCTTTCCGTTATAACATCGTTATAACGGAAAGAAACGGAATCCCTAGGACGGACATCAAAACGGACACCTTTAAGAGGCATTCCGTTTTGATCCGTCATAATAGAAGCCTATGGCCCTGCATAACGGATCCGTCTGGATGCCGTTATGCTGGACGGAAAACAAAGTCCTGTCGACAGGACTTTGTTTACCGTCCAGCATAACGGCATCCAGACGGATCCGTTATGCAGGGCCATAGGCTTCTATTATGACGGATCAAAACGGAATGCCTCTTAAAGGTGTCCGTTTTGATGTCCGTCCTAGGGATTCCGTTTCTTTCCGTTATAACGATGTTATAACGGAAAGCCTGAACGGAAGCCCTAACGGTGATGTGAATGCACCCTTACTGGTGCTGTTTACACCTGTAGTACCTCGGTCTAGTCCTGTTCTGTTGGTATTGGCTGGTGAGTCTGACATCTTTTGTGTTGTGGCGAGTGCTCCCTAACCTGAATTTTCCCCACACCTGCCTAAAGTTTTTGCACAGTATTGTAGGTAATTGTACTGCTCATTGAGAACCCATTTGCTGAAGTGAGACAACCCCTTTAAATAGTTGCCAAACCTAACACTTGCTCTGTTCATTGTGGACCAAGATGTCCCACGTACCTGGTTCTGTATATGAATAGGCTCTATTCTCACAAGTGGATGCTTCCGCTGTGTGAAGGTGACAGGTGCACTTTATATTTTATTTGTAGCAATGTGGGCCTTCAGCAAGTCAATGCAAATGTAACCTTTTCTGAGTGAAGATTGGTGTCTACATAGGCTAAAAATCACTCATTTCCAGCAACCAAATGTAAAAAGCATGCAGGAATTCAATTAGACCTTTCTGCTACATCTGTTATTTTCACCTTGAAGGATGCCATAGTCTGGAAGAAAAAACGAAATGCCAACTTCACTGTACGGGGATGATTTCATTTCAGACTGAGTGGAAGTTTAATAAACCCCTGAATCTTACTAAAACTAAGGGGCTCATTTATTAAATCGCTGATCTCTGTACTGCTAGAGGAAGTGCCAAAGTTATGTGGAAGCGTTTCCTTCAACAGGTCATGCGATTTGTGGGACTTGCTGGTGTAGATTTAAGCCATTTTTTACATCAAAAACTAGCATAGAAAATGATGAATGAGAGGGACCTGTTGGCCCTCCATCTTCCTCGCTCATGCCACGACCAGAAAAATGGTGTAAGCAAGGAAAAGTCGCAGTTTTTGCTGCAAAATGCGACAAAATCTGCAACTGAAATACAACACAAAACTAGCGTATAGCCGTTCATAATTGAGCCTTTAAGGGGGTCTTAATAACCCCTATATGTGGCGGTGGATCCACCGAAGTTATGAAGAGGCGCAGGCCTCTACATAACTTCGGCACGTCTAGTGCCAGTCTAAATGTCTAAACATACAAGCTGTCTTATATTTAGACCATTTTCTACGCATAGGCATACAAAATGATGAATGAGATGGACCTGCTGGCCTGTCCCCTTCCCAGTCCACGCCACAGCCCCCTTTTTTAGACCTGGCATGAGCAGGGAAAAGTCGCAGATTCAGCTCCAGAAATACGCCTAATACACTCAGAACCCCTTTTGATATTGCCAAGCTGGTTGTGTAAATACATGCATTCTCAGGCCGTCAAGATGGCCACGACAACCTCTCCACAAGCGAATGGATGAGGTCAGAATGTATTTTTTACCACCATTTCAGAAAAAATGGATTCATTACCACAAAGCGCAAGGAAATTTGGCTTCGTGAAGAATCAAATTTTTTCTGAAATTCGGATGGAAGTCCACTTTGTTAACTTCGATTCGCTCAACACTAACGCTCATCAATACATAGGACTAACTTGTAGCAATAATATAACAACATCCATTCTTGACTTAATTTCTAATTTAACTTCCCTTTTTCCTGCCCATTTTGACAAATGTCAGGTATTAATTGACAGAAGGGAAGTTTTTGTTGCATATTTCTGCCTTCTTGCTGTATTTGCGTTTCTGATTAGGCTGTGTAACACGGGGTTAATGATTTACAAGTCCTCTGGCTAATTTTGTTCTACCCACACGCCTCTGCAGGTCTTACGTGGAGTGAAACACATGCAGTAACCTGTGAATATTTCATGAAGGTAATCAATGGGGGTGTAGAGAACGTTTGTTAATAGCAAGGTCTTAATATTGACACTACACGCAATGCCAGGAGGCGTCCTGCTGAGACAGCAACATGTGTGTACATCTATAGAGCTGCCTAGCTTATGTGAATTGGACTGTTCTTCAAGGAGAACTGCGCAATAGCAATCAGCTCATTGACCGCAGAAGAAAATACGTAACGGGTCAGACTGTCCCAACAAAATGCAAGAGGGTCCTCTGGTGGGCCCAAGCTCTGACGCCATTTCCTTTTTCATATATGTCATGTAAGACTGAATGGGGTTTGGAACCATTTATATCATATGCTGGTTACCGAGAATGGCGGGTTCTGCCAGCACACTAATGTATGTGGGGAGCTTATGACTCTTCCCTGAGAGATAATGTTGGGGGAGACAAGGATCGGACGAAAATATTCAGATCCTTTTGTTCTCCGGGGAGATAAGTTTTTGTCAGGACTGTTTGGCAGCGGCTTTCCCTTCTATTCCTGTAGCATACACAGACACTTTCACCTGAGATGAACGTGTATATGTATCGGAGAGACGGGAGAGATAACTGTCAGCCGAATGATCGTTTATCCAGCAGCTATCTAATGTGTATGGGCAGCTTAAAATGTAACTATCATATTTTTTATTTATTTGCTAGTATATTAGAGCTAGGCATGTATACCTGAGTTAGTATGTCAATGATTGTCAAAAGATTTGTGCTGTCCCTTTCCACTGGTCCCTTAAAAGACTGTTGCTAGGGCTTGTCTGTCTTCCCTTTAGTGTAAACAGAAGACAGAGGGGCGGTCCTTCACACTGCATGCCTGCATTAGGCTTCAGAGTGTGGAGGCATGTCTCTCTCAGTAATCCAATCTGATTGGCTGGTAGGAAGCTGCTGTCTAAAGCAAGTGTGTATGTGAAGTGAAGGAAGGAAGGCAGTTTTGGCCTCAGAGAACTGGCAGAGGAGCCACCTTGAGAAGATTCTTATATTGTAGGGTTCAAAACTGTAGTAAATAAGGGAAAAACTCAAGGAAAACAGTGGTATGTGAAGAAACTAAAGATTGCTTTATGCATAATGCTGCTGCAGCAGTAACACATGCTAAAATTTATTTTTCTGATGAAAACATGATAGTTACACTTTAAAGGACTTCTGTCAGCAGATTTGTACCTATGACACTGGCTGACCTGTTTCATGTGTGCTTGGCAGCTGAAGGCGTCTGTGGTGGTCCCTTGTTCATATGTGGCCGCAGTGCTGAGAAAAATGATGTTTTGATATATGCAAATGAGCCTTTAGGAGCAACGAGGGTGTTGTCGTTACACGTAGAAGCTCCACTCTCTCTACAGCTGCCGCCCTCTGCATTTTAGAGGCTCATTTGCGTATAATAAAACATCATTTTTCTTAGCAATGCGGGCACATACGGTATGAACATGGGACCAACACAGATGTCTTCAGCTGCCAAGTGCACATGTAACAGGTCAACCAACTTCAGACGTTAGAGACGCTGCTTTTTTTTTACTTTTTGCATTACTTTTTTGTCCCGTCTTTTTGACAGAATCTGTGACAAAAGCCACAAATAGATCCTCCAATGCTGATGTGAACAAGTCCTAAGATATATCTTCATACAGACCAGCCAAGAAATGTCTGACTTATCAGTCGTGTATCAGTTTGGTCAGATAGTGTGCTGTTGTAGATTTGCAGGCACGTTCCTTCATTTTTCTCTGAATCTGTTTCTATAGTAACTGTCGGGGATTGCCAAGTTTAATGTTGCTAAATGTTTTCATGCAATTAAACTGCATTATTCTTGCCTAAAGAAATTAAATACTGAAGAATAGATTTCAGGTTCTATTTTAGCTCAAAAATTGAAAGGGCTTCTCTCATTGAAGGGATTGGGAACACTAAATGACGTACTTCTGGAAGTATGTTACCCATGGATATGCCCAGATGGGAATATCCCTTTACCTACTGTTAATGTGGCTGGCAAGGCTTTCTTAAAGGGAAACTGTCACCTCCAACACACCTAATAAACTGCCAGCATTACCTTATATTATTGACCAGTAAGTTTCTAATGATGTTTTTTATTCTGAGAAGCGATTCCTCAAACTTGTTGAAATCGATGTTTTAAACTCCATGACCGCGCTCTCTCCAGGCACCTTGAAGTCAAGGGGGCAGAGGCCTCCTTGCTTCAAGTCAAGCAAAGCACGCCCCTCCTGCCTATGATTGACAGTCTTCCTGTGGGCCTGGGATTGCGCAAGTCTCGCGCATTCGCGGTACCCTCCTTTGTGCAGCGGGATCCCGGCTCCGGCTCTGCACTTAGCCGGCTTTCAACTGCGCATGCCCCGTAAACTCCAGTGAGCGCGTGCGTAGGAGCAGTCAGGCGTCCGTTTGTGCGTGCGGGTGGGCGGGCTTCGCGCATTCACTGGAGTTTATGGGGCATGCACAGTGCGCTGTTGAAAGCTGTCTAAGTGCAGAGCCGGGATCCGAGACCCACAGGAAGACTGTCAATCATAGGCAAGAGGGACATGCTTTGCTTGACTTGAAGCAAGGAGGCCGCTGCCCCCTTGACTTCAAGCTGCCTGGAGAGACCGCGGTCATGGAGTTTAAAACATCAATTTCAACAAGTTTGAGGAATCGCTTCTCTGAATGAAAAGCATCATTAGAAACACACTGGTCAATAATATAAGGTAATGCTGGCAGTTTATTAGGTGTGTTGGAGGTGACAGGTTCCGTTTAAAGGGGTTACCCCATGAGCAATGTAAAAAAAGAGTAAACAAGACGGTCTGTTTCTAACAAACTTAGTACCAGCTGTTTACCTCACTTGGATCCAGAGATATCCCCCAATTCATTGCTCAAGTTGCTCTGCTAGATTTATTGCAAGCTGGCAGCTCGGGGCGGGGGGAGGGTAGGGGTGTGCACTATCTCAGGGGGGGTGTCTTTTCTGCTGCACGTGGTGGCAGTTGAAGGATGGAACTGCGCATGTGTGACCACCTTAGTGAATTTAGAAAAAGGTCAAACAGCAGGTGGCGCTATACGAAGAGTTCAGTGAATAACTTAGTGGCTAGACTAAATTTTTAATTACACGCAATTACAAAAGTATGTAGATCCAGGTGCTGGTATGAAAAAATGTACGATGTTAACTGTGTCATGGTGCAGGACTTTGTCTTTTGTTGATCTTGGGAGTACCTGGTGATCACACATTGATGGCATACCGTATTCAAAAGCTGGTCACCAAATACGTATTGTTTTTCTGCTGTGGTTGTATTGTAGACCTTGTGTATATATTTTTGAGCATGTTTTACTTTTTACTGCATATAGTCATGACCTTGTGTGAACAATATCTAAAAGATCAATTGTAATTGAGTTCCTTTGACCTTAGTGTGCTCTTTTTCACACTGTGTCCAGTCACTTTATTAATCTATTAACCCAGCAGGTTGGAAACTGCTGCCACTGCTTTCCGCATACAATAATTCTCCAGTTACTTCCTTTGTTAACCCCAGCTTGCCTTTACAAATCCATATTAAGCAGGGGCCTACCAGTTACTATACAGTAAGTGCCATAAACCAGTCTTGTACCTAAAATGACACATTTATGTACTTTTTGCTCTGCCATTAAAAATGGACATAATAGACATCACCAGACGTCATGGTTCAGGGCCTTAACTGTTAGCTGGAGATTCATTTTATAGCAAAATGCAGGTCTTGCTCTCAACTGGACTCGGTTTGACCTTGTATTACATGACAGCCTATTGATTTTAACCCCTTCGCGACCGGAGCTTTTTTCGGTTCTGCATTTTCGTTTTGCGCTCCCTGCCTTCAAACAGCCATAACTCTTTTATTTTTCTGTTCACATAGCTGTATGAGGGCTTGTTTTTTGCGGGACAAGTTGTACTTTCCAACGCCACCATTTAATATTGCATACGGTGCAGTGGGAAGCGGGAAAAAAATTCCAAACCGGGTGAAATTGCAAAGAAAACGCTATTCCGCTACAGTTCTACGGGTTTCTTATTTACAGCGTTCGATGTGCATTAAAACTGATCCGTTACTTTCATTCTACTGGTCAGTACGAATCCGGCAATACCTAATATGTATAGTTTTTCCTGCGTTTTCATAGTGATAAACTAATTAGAAAGTTGCCCTTTTTTTTTTTTTTTTTTTCCTTGTCAAATCTTGACCCCTATAACTTTTTGGTATTTATGTGTACAGAGCTGTATGGGGGCTCATTTTTTGCGGGACGATCTGAAGTTTTTATTGATACCATTCTGGGGTGTGTATGACTTTTTGATCACTTTTTATTTAATTTTTTTAGAAAAAAAAAGCGACAAAAAACGGCAAATCGCCATTTGGACGCTTTTTTCCGCCACACAATTCGCCGTATTGGAATTTTTTTTTATATTTTAAAAGTACGGGCGTTTTCGGTCACGGTGATACCCATGATGTCTATATTTATTGTTATTTAGGTATTTATTTTTTACTTATACGGAAAGGGGGGTGATTTGAACTTTTACATCTTTTTTATTTTTTATATATTTTTTAACATTTTTTTTAAATTTTTTTGTACTATTAGAAAGCTCAAATATGGGCTTATATATTGTGGCTTTTTTTTTTTTCTTTATGAGCAATTCTGGGTTTTATAGACTCAGAAAGCCATGAATTGCTCATTTCTTATCCTGGCCTGCCATCTAGTGGCCAGAATAAGAATTGCAGTTTGAAAACTGTAATCCTCACCAGCGAGGATTACAGTTTTCATATGGTGTACAGACACCCCGATTGGCCACACGGGGTGTCTGTACACCACCCGGAAGCGAACGCTTCCGGGTTTAGACGCAACTAGATGCCGTGATCACGTGTGATCACGGCATCTAGTCAACCCGGAAGACGCCGCCGATGGAGTAGGTAGCGGCAAGTCTCTGCTGTTAGAAACAGCAGAGACTTGCCGGCCATGACGCCCGCCGCACCCGCGAGCGGGCGCCATGTGCCCGCATCGCCCCAGCGCCGTACATGTACGGCGCTGGGGGTGAAGGGGTTAATGGTGTATGCAGAAATGACTACTTACCAGCAGCTTCTGTCAGCCATACCAGACGATTAAAAGAAATTCCAGCAGCCAGAGCCACAGCGATCGGCCTATCCTCATGTAGGTGCAGTGGCTTTGGAGACTGTCACCTTTGCAGTGGTGCCATTATATCAGTTGCATATAGTAGGTATGTATGTTCAGCAGACCATCCCAAGTCATGCAGCCCAAGCCTAAAGGGCCTTTTAGGCTACTTTCACACTAGCGTTTTATAATTCCGGTATTGAGTTCCGTCATAGGGGCTCAATACTGGAATAAAACGCTTCAGTTTTGTCCCCATTCATTGTCAATGGGGACAAAACTGAACTGAAGACAAAGGAATGCTCCTAAAAGCATTCCGTTCCGTCTTCAGGCCGGAGATCAAAAACCGCAGCATGCTGCGGTTTGCTCTCTGTTCCAGGCATCCGCACCAAGACGGATCCGTCATGACCCCCAATGAAAGTCAATGGGGACGGATCCGTTTGGTGTGACACAATGGTAAACGGATCCGTCCTCCATTGACTCACATGCTCCCGGCAGGTCTCCACAGCGCAGGAGGAGCAGGACGGCGCGCACATAGGACGATTCCCCACAGCGCCCAGCAACGTGCAAACAATCCTTTTTTTATAGTGGCATTTTCTTGTCCCTTTGCGTTTTCTTGTGCTTTTGGTGTGATTTTTTTTTTTTTTAGATATATTCCCATAGACTTCTCTCTTTTTAAAAAAAAATCAGATTGTTTTTATTGTTTATAATCACTTTTTCGTAAAAACAGAGACAAAGTTTGATCTTCATGTTATACCAATAGAAACATCCGACAAGAAATGTATCAAGGTACAAATGTAGACATATCAATTTCCCTTCTACCCCCCTCCCCCTCCTACCCAAACTATAGCAAAGCGCTCCCCCCCATAATCCCTCCATCCCCCCCACTCCAGCATTTATAACGTCGGTAGGTACTCATGTATTAAGACTACTACTGGTCATCCATCGAGTCCAGAGCTTATCAAACTTATGAGGACATCCTCGTTTCAGAAACACCGTTTTTTCATACAACAACATAGTGTTAACCTTAGATTGGAATTTCTCAACTGTTGGGGGGCTAGTTTGGATCCAATGTAATGCTATCAGTTTCCTCCATAGACTTCTCTCTAGGGAAAAAATATTGTGTGACTGAGAAACACCACCCCGAAAAAAAACTTGTAAAAAAAATATCAGCGTTTAATGGCGATTTATTCAAACCAGTAAAAATACATACCGTAAGACCCAGATTAACCAGTATTAATGTGTCCTCACCTAAAATCTGTCTAAAAAGTGATGTAAGTTGGCGTAATTTGGTACAGCCAGGGCTTCTGCAGTTTTTCCGTCTTGCTCAGTTAACCGACTACTGTATATATTTTGTACCCAAAGATGTAAAATGTAAAAAAAAAAGCCAATCAGACATTATAAAATGCAAGAGAAAAAACAGCAATAAAATAAAATGTTATTAGCTCTAGAACATGAAAATCCTGGTAAATGGTTCAGCAAGTTCAAGGTGACAGATTTTATTTTCTGTCAAACCTTTTAGTATAATTTTAAAACAGGTGACAGATTTATGTTGCCGAAGTATTTGGCTATATACACATGTGCATGATTTAATTCGGCTTTATTGTTTTGTGTTTTTTTGCACATTACTTTGTAAAAATTTGGGTTTTTGGAGTTTGCAGTTTTAGAGATGAGCAAATCATTTCTTACAAATCATCCCATCAACCAGAATTCTACACTCCTCCTACCTTCTGGTTTTACAGGGCCGGACATCTCAGCTGGCCCTGGCAATCTCGTGCCTCCGAGTGGCGGTGCAAGTGCAAAGGTTCCAAGGCGCCTCCACCTGGAAGTGTAGTGGCACATGCACAGTAGCGGAAGCAGAGCTGAGATGTCCGGCCGTCAGACAAGTGGCAGGGGGCGCATCTTTAGCTGCAGGGACAGGGCCTTGCAGGTGAAAAACTTTGGTTGATGAAATGAATCCATTCGCTCATCACTAGTCAGTTAAGAAATAAAAAAAGTAGCACAATTGGGCTTCTGTCATGCCACACCAGCATTTCACTGGACAAGAGAGCGCGCAAAGTTATTTTGTCAGCTATTTTAATGGAATCTGCCACTGAAGCTCCAGTACAGGTGTGAACGAAGCCCATCCTGCAGATACTTCCATACAATTGTGTTATTATATTCAGGAGGATATCATATTGTTTCACTGCAATTTAGCTGTCACCTGTCTGCTTTTGTGGCCTTGGGCACTTTCTTACTAGAAGTCTGGCATTACACAAGGTATCCAGAGTTGGTTTCGGATAAACACAGGAAGTTTTGGATTTTGTGTAGGTCTTTCTGACCTTAGGGCTCTCATACGTGGTTCTACTGAGTGATTATCAGCTTTCAAACAGCCAAAACCAGGACCAGATCAAAATCCAAAAGTCAGGCCAGAGAGATACAAGAACTAACACAAGAGTCAAATACCAGACTGGGTCAGTGGAGGGACATAATGTCAGTCAAGAGCAAGGTTGGGGACAATCCAAAAATCAGAATACCAGGAATCCAAACAATAGAACTGTACATACTAGTGAGGCCAAGTAGACCAATCACAGGCAGCTGTGGACAGCAGTGGCCTGTTTAAATAGCCCTCTGACAGAAGGGACATAACGCCTGCGCAGAGCCTGATTAGCTCCCTGCTCCTTGATAGGCCAACCACCCCCACTGTCAATGGCAGTGAGTGATGCTGGCGGCGCAACTGCAGCAACGTAGGTAAGGACATGTCGTCTGTGCTAAGTTTCGAAATGCATGTAGGGCTTTTATCCCTAACAGATGCTCCCAAAGTAGCTTGTCACAGATGCACCACAAAATGTAGGCTAAATTTGTAAAAGTAAATTTGGTTGGCGAACCACTTTAAGAATAGTTAAAGTGTTTCTGTCATCAGATTTAACCCTATTAAACCTGCTGACATTAGCGATGTGCTAATGTCAGCAGACCCTAACTCTGCTATTATTATGTTTATTAAGTGCCCCCTTACTGTGAAAATCCTGCTTTTGTAATATGTAAATGAGCCTCTAGGAGCAGGGGGGCATTGCTCCTGCTCCTAGAGGCTCCATTCTTATACCTCCTTCCACGCCCCGTCGTCCTTGATTGACAGAGCCAGCACTCATCTTCTCCTGCCAGCCCTGTGTGCCGGGGAAATCTCGCGCATGTGCCGTGCAACACACAGGGCCGGCAGCAAGAGACGAACGCCTGGCCCTGTCAATCGGCAGGGCATGGAAGGAGGATATTAGCATATATTAGCATATATCAGCATATATTAGCATTAGCATATCGACAATGTCAGCAGGTTTAAGAGGGTTAAATCTGATGACAGAAACCCTTTAAAGAGTAAACTTTCTTGCCTGGATAACTTTTGTAAACTGCAGGACTTCTGTATATCTCTAAAGAGACGAGTTGGATCAATGTTCTTTCTGATGCAGAGTGCTGTAGAAGCCGTGCCGAAGAGTTTCTTGTGATGTCCTACTTTCCTTATTATCAAATTGTCTGGTGCCACACAGAGCAGAAACTGGAGCAAACTACTGACACACTGGGAGAAGTCAATCTTACAGTAATTATTTGCTGCGGAAATTGATTTCCAGTGTAATGCACATTAATTCATAACTAAATACATATAATATATAATCAACTAAATAATTAATTTTAATCATCTATATAGCAGAAGGTAAGTAGCATTCATTCCTACAGGGCAAGTTTCTGGCTGCATAGACTGCATATATGGCTATCAGCAGAAGGGTCACTTTCCATGTATAAAACGGCTGCGCTTTTTCAGAGATTTTTTAACAGAAGACCTACAGTATCCTCTAGATAGGTCATCAGTATCTGATCAGTGAGGGTCCAACACTCAGGACCCCCAAAGATCAGCTGTTTAAGAGGGCATCGGTGCTCTCAGTTCACCAGGCACAACGCCATACATTGTATGCAGTTCAATGAGGCTGAGCTGCGCCTAGGTCATGTGACCAATGAACTTGACGTCAAATGGACTAGGAAAAGTTAAAAGAAGGCTGCGGCACTACTGTGACTGCCAATGCATTCTCAAGGCTCATGATCAGTAGCCTGCTAACTAGGACACACTACTCTTACCGTATTTTTCACTCATTTTCACCCGTATTTTAACCCTTCCATTATGGAAGCGCTCATTAGCATCGGAGGACTGGGAAGCGGTGAAGACTCTGTACTCACCGCTTCCTGGTGCTCTGCTTGGCTGTCGGCTGTGCAGGGCTATATTGTGCTCCTCCAGGATAAGTTTGGACACAGCTATTTCCCTTCTATTTTACGCATCACAAACATGTTCCCTAATCCATCTACGGAAGTTACATTTTGCCCACGTAATTCTTTGGACATGGACACGTAACATAGTAACATAGTTTATAAGGCCGAAAAAAGACATCTGTCCATCCAGTTCGGCCTGTTATCCTGCAAGTTGATCCAGAGGAAGGCAAAAAAAACCCTGTGAGGTAGAAGCCAATTTTCCCCACCTTAGGGGAAAAATTCCTTCCCGACTCCAATCAGGCAATAAGAATAACTCCCTGGATCAACGACCCCTTTCTAGTAACTATAACCTGTAATATTGTTACCCTCCAGAAATACATCCAGGCCCCTCTTGAACTGTTTTAGTGAACTTACCATCACCACCTCCTCAGGCAGTGAGTTCCATAGTCTCACTGCTCTTACCGTAAAGAATCCTCTTCTATGTTTGTGTAGAAGCCTTCTTTCCTCCAGGCGCAGAGGATGTCCCCTCGTCACAGTCCATGGGATAAAAAGGTCATGGGAGAGATCTCTGTACTGACCCCTGATATATTTATACATAGTTATTAGATCTCCCCTCAGTCGTCTTTTTTCTAAAGTGAATAACCCTAATTTTGATAATCTTTCTGGGTACTGTAGTCCACCCATTCCAGTTATTACTTTAGTTGCCCTCCTCTGAACCCTCTCCAGCTCTGCTATGTCTGCCTTGTTCACAGGAGCCCAGAACTGTACACAGTACTCCATGTGTGGTCTGACTAGTGATTTGTAAAGTGGCAGGACTATGTTCTCATCACGGGCATCTATGCCTCTTTTGATGCAACCCATTATCTTATTGGCCTTGGCAGCAGCTGCCCGACACTGGTTTCTACAGCTTAGTTTGCTGTTCACTAAAATTCCTAGGTCTTTTTCCATGTCAGTGTTACCCAGTGTTTTACCATTTAGTATGTACTGGTGACTTGTATTCCTTCCCATGTGCATAACCTTACATTTGTCAGTGTTAAACCTCATCTGCCACTTCTCTGCCCAAGCCTCCAATCTATCCAGATCCATCTGTAGCAGTGTACTGTCCTCTTCTATGTTAATTACTTTACACAGTTTAGTGTCATCTGCAAAAATTGATATTTTACTGTGCAAGCCTTCTACAAGATCATTAATAAATATATTGAAGAGAATAGGACCTAATACTGACCCCTGTGGTACCCCACTAGTGACAGTGACCCAATCTGAGTGTGTACTGTTAATAACCCCCCTCTGTTTTCTATCACTGAGCCAGTTACTTACCCACATACAGACATTTTCTCCTAGTCCAAGCATTCTCATTTTATATACTAACCTTTTATGTGGTACAGTGTCAAATGCTTTGGACAAGACCAGATATACGACATCCATTGATTCGCCGCGGTCAAGTCTAGAACTTACCTCCTCATAGAAACTGATTAAATTAGTTTGACATGACCGATCCCTCATGAAGCCATGCTGATATGGCGTTATTTGCTTATGTTCATTGAGGTACTCCAAGATAGCATCTCTTAGAAAACCTTCAAACAGTTTACCCACGACAGATGTTAAACTTACCGGCCTATAGTTCCCGGCCTCTGTTTTTGGACCCTTTTTAAATATTGGCACCACATTTGCTATGCGCCAATCCTGTGGAACACTCCCTGTCAGTATAGAGTCCTTAAATATCAGAAATAAGGGTCTGCCTATGACATTACTTAAAGGGTTTCTGTCATCAGAATTTAGCCTACAAAACCGAGTGTCATTTGCAAATCGCAAATGACACCTGATGACAGAAAGCCTTCTTTTATAGAAAACTGTATGGTAGTTTTTGTTAAAATAGCGTTTTTATAATATGCTAATTAGGCCCCCTAGGTGCAGTAGGCGTGAACCCTGCACCTAGGAGCGGCCGTAATAACGCCCCTTACCCCTCCTCCCTTGCGTTGATTGACAGGGCCGGGCAGCCATCTCTTTCGTCTCCCGGCCCTGTACGATCGCGAACTCCTGCGCATTGCGATAAGCAATCTGCGCACGCGCGTTGAGAGCCGGCGGCCGCCCGGGTCCCGGCTTCATCAATGCGCATGCGCGGATTGCTTATCGCAATGCGCAGGCGCGGGAGTTCGTGATCGTACAGGGCCGGGAGACGAAAGAGATGGCTACCCGGCCCTGTCAATCAACGCAAGGGAGGAGGGGTAAGGGGCGTTATTACGGCCGCTCCTAGGTGCAGGGTTCACGCCTACTGCACCTAGGGGGCCTAATTAGCATATTATAAAAACGCTATTTTAACAAAAACTACCATACAGTTTTCTATAAAAGAAGGCTTTCTGTCATCAGGTGTCATTTGCGATTTGCAAATGACACTCGGTTTTGTAGGCTAAATTCTGATGACAGAAACCCTTTAATTCTCTTAGGATACGGGGGTGTATGCCATCCGGCCTTGACGATTTCTCTATTTTAATCTTTTTAAGACGCAGCTCTACTTCTTCCTGGGTCAGACAGGGCACTTTTAAAGGGGAATTTACTTTTATATTCTGCATTTCATCTGACAGTTTATTTTCCTCAGTGAATACAGTGGAGAAAAAGATATTTAGTAGCTTTGCTTTCTCCTCATTGCTCTCTGCAACTCCCCCCTCATTACTCTGTAAGGGGCCGACATCTTCAGGTTTATACTTAAATAAACCACGTAAATAACACCAGTAGATTTGCAATTGACAAAATCCCTTATCACGTAGGTACGTTGGGTACTGGCACATAGAACCAATTTGTGCTAATAAGACTTCAGGCATTACATCCATTGTTGGACTAAAGTTCCTTTGGCCCACCAAGGCTCACCCTCTATGTATACAGGACATGTGCACGTCCACATTAATTTTATGATTGTACATGTAGGATGTATAATCAATAAGATTTAATAGGATATCTGGTTCAGACACACCTCAAAGGAAAATATATAGCAGTAAAACCTGTGACAATAGATAAAAGGGGTACTCCGGCTGCCTCAGAACTACCGTAGAGATGAATAGAGCAGCAGTGCACATGTCCAACCTATTGCCTCATTAATTTTGGTGGCCCCTGAGAGGTACAGGGTCCCAATTCTTGTGATCAATGGAGGTCCCAGTAGTAGGACCTCCACCAATCTAATAGTTATCCCCTATCTTGTGGATAACTTGTCATAACCAAAGTACCCCTTCATCAGTACTTTACATGCAACAAAGTAGAGATTAGGAAGCATTGGTGCTTCCTTGATTAGATGGTGGTGGGCTTTTGCTTCTGGGCCCCTTGTCCTTCTGCACAGATTGCACATGTGCTTTATCCAGTCAGGTCAAGTTTGCCTTTGGGGCCTTGTTTTATTAGGGGTCAATTATTGAGTCCGAGCTTGGGCCCATCATAGAATCCTCTGGTACTATGTTAGGCCTTTCCGATCCAGAGTACTTCCCCCACATCTGTATAAACCGGGATTTGCCTGTCAAAAATATGAAATATCCAAAGAATATTTTTTTCTAATTACAAAGTTGTGAGAGCTGTCGCAATGCATTATCCTGTTACCAGCTCCTTTTTACTGTAGCCCTGTTATTCAGGCTGAAACATGTAGTCCCTCAACAACCATATAACCACAGGTTGTCTGCCTCTTATAATGATCAGTAATGGCCCTTTTTTTGTTAGTTCTTCTTTGTGTTCCATTTTTAGAAGGGTAGGTGTTGAGAAGTTTTTTCATTTATACTGACCTTAGAAATCAAGATATTAAAGATTTTCAATAATTAGCGTTGCTGACTCCTGCAGGAATGTTCTAAAGTCATTCGCCATCCCCTTAATAGCGGGAAAGTTATTTTGCGGAGAGCTAGACATCAATAGTTATTCATCAGGAAGGGACATAGCTCAGCGGGGTTTCTAGTAATGCACTGCACAAACATTTTAACATGGGGAATTTAAGATTCCTATTAAAGAGTGCACTTGAGTCCTTGGTTGATGTGGTATTTGGAGTTTCTGGTTTCATAGGGAGGCTGTAATAGGATAATTGTCATTTTCAAAAATTATCATAATGATTAAGTTCGCTTTTACTGCTAGGATAATTTTGTCAGCTTTATCCAAAATGCACTTATCTTTAACACTGACTCAAGAACAAGCTGTTTGCAGAGACCTAGGGCCCTTTAACGTGGGCTGAAGTTTAAGCCAATTATTGGTAATAAAAAGTCATACGAATGCGCATTCACCATTGTAATTGTGCCGCTGATCACCTGACAGATGGGCAAATGCTTGTTTGTTGAGTGATCACATCTTTCATGCGGCATCAAAAATACTCCATTCTTGGCAGCACATTGCTCAATGTAAACAGGGATGTGCTGTCTACAAGCAAGCTAACTGAATGAGGATGAACGATCTTAGTAATGATCATTCATCCCCATACTGCAGCTAACAAGCAGGCAGTGAAAACAGTGCAAATAGGCTATGTGACTGATGAACGTGACTTCACTAGCCTAGGAAGCTGATCTGCGAGGGTGCCATATGACAGGCCCTCACCAATCAGGTATTGATAGGCTATCCTGAAGACAGGCCATCAATACGGAACTCCTGGAAACCCTCTTTAATATACACCATCATTCTTCATGAAAAAGTTTAAATTGTTACTATGACAGTGATATGTGTATATGGCGTCATTGTTGCAAAACTATTTGGGATTTTGGCAATGTGTCTATTGTTTTGTGGACTCAAGCATTCCTAGTATTTAAAGACTCATTTTAGAAACTTTCATTGTACTTCCCTAGGAAATCATACTAATGTTCAAGGTATTGGAGACATACAGTAGGTGTGGTAGGTAGGATTAATTCTAAAATGTATTCCTGTTGCTTTCTATTCCTCCCAGGGCAGAACTGGTTGTAGAGAGAACTGATTAGTTTTAGAAGTAAGAAGGCTTGAAGGCAAGGCCAGAGGCTTTTATCACACAACCATGAAAGTACAGTAGGCTAAAGATTTATACAAGTTGTCTAATATTTTCGAGTTTTCAAAAAAATGCTTGCATAATGGCTGTGCTTCTTTGTACAATCATAACCGTGAAGAAACTGTTATGTTTGGGCTTCATTTATGCTTTTTTATCCATATTATTCACTGTTGCAGCTGCACAGCTAGATGCATTTCTCTCGGAATTAGTGGGTGTCTCCCTTCTGCTAGCACTATACTGCATTGATGTCATTTCCCTTACTTCCCGCTATGTTTGTTTTAACCTCTGGAGCTCACAGAACAGATAAGGTGGAATAACTCACACTTACGTAAAGGCAGGAGGCTCCTGTGATGTCCAGAGGTAGTATAGAAGCAGTTATTTTATCAGGCTCACAATCTCAGCTAACTGTGATGTGCCCCCCTTCCTCACAGCTGTCTTCTGAGTCTCTGTTACTAGGGATGGCTCTTGCCTAACATCAGGCAGTGGACTGCCACTTAGGTGGAAGTGAGACCCCTAGAGCTTTTTATTTCATGGTGGATGCAGGCATATTATTTAAATGAAATGATTTAGAAATTTGCCAGTGACACCATTCTGTATTAAATGAAATGAAATTGTGTCATCAAAAACCCTTTTAACTACTTATTGGTATCAGAGGCGTAGCTACCGGGGGGGCAGGGGGGGCGACGGCTCTGGGCCCAGTGACTCAGGGGGGGCCCAGCAAGGATGACCTTAAAACTATCAGGCGAATACAAGTGAGCGCTTCCATTATGGAAGCGCTCACTTGTATTTAGGGAACCCCATCAGACCTCAGATCAGCCCACCCAGCCACATAAGATTAAAATAAAAACCTTTCTTACCTGTCCTGCGTGCAGCGTCAGGTCATAGTGCACGCCGGCCAGGGAAGACAGTGGAGCGCCAGACCAGAGGGCAGCCGCAGCGCAGGACAGGTAAGAAAGATTTTTTATTTTAACCTTATGTGGCTGGGTGGGCTGACCTGAGGTCTCATGGGGGGCACAATACACTGATCTGAGGTCTGATGGGGGCACAGTAGGCTGATCTGAGGTCTGATGGGGGCACAGTAGGCTGATGTGAGGTCTGATGGGGGCACAATATGCTGATCTGAGGTCTGATGGTAGCACAATACGCTGATCTGAGGTCTGATGGGGCACAATACGCTGATCTGAGGTCTGATGGGGCACAATACGCTGATCTGAGGTCTGATGGGGCACAATACGCTGATCTGAGGTCTGATGGGGTCACAATACGCTGATGTGAGGTCTGATGGGGGCACAGTAGGCTGATGTGAGGTCTGATGGGGGCACAGTAGGCTGATGTGAGGTCTGATGGGGTCACAATACGCTGATGTGAGGTCTGATGGGGGCACAGTAGGCTGATGTGAGGTCTGATGGGGGCACAGTAGGCTGATGTGAGGTCTGATGGGGGCACATTCTGCTGATCTGAGGTCTGATGGGGCACAATACGCTGATCTGAGGTCTGATGGGGGCACAATACGCTGATCTGAGGTCTGATGGGGGCAGGGGACTGTTAGTTTAGTGATGGGGCACAATACGCTGATCTGAGGTCTGATGGGGCACAATACGCTGATCTGAGGTCTGATGGGGGCACAATACGCTGATCTGAGGTCTGATGGGGGCACAATACGCTGATCTGAGGTCTGATGGGGCACAATACGCTGATCTGAGGTCTGATGGGGCACAATACACTGATCTGAGGTCTGATGGGGCACAGTAGGCTGATGTGAGGTCTGATGGGGGCACATTCTGCTGATCTGAGGTCTGATGGGGCACAATACGCTGATCTGAGGTCTGATGGGGGCACAATACTCTGATCTGAGGTCTGATGGGGCACAATACGCTGATGTGAGGTCTGATGGGGGCACAGTAGGCTGATGTGAGGTCTGATGGCACATTCTGCTGATCTGATGTCTGATGGCGCACAATACGCTGATCTGAGGTCTGATGGGGGCACAATACGCTGATCTGAGGTCTGATGGGGCACAATATGCTGATCTGAGGTCTGATGGAGGCACAATATGCTGATCTGAGGTTTGATGGGGCACATTAAGCTTATCTGAGGTCTGATGGGGGCAGGGGACTGAAACTGGGGACAGGTTTCCTTTAACATAGGAGTCCCCTTTTTTACGCCTATTAATCCTATATTTTACTGCATTATGTGGTAGAGTATTTAGACCAGGGTATGTAGAAAGTCTATTGTACTGTACTTAACAGCATAGATGATCTAGAAGTTTATACAGTCATCTTTCTAATACAGTATTATAACCACAACTAGTAGTATGTGCCTGGGAAGTTGGAAACGTGCGTTTGGGAAGCCACTAAGTGGGGGGCCCACTCAAGTATGTTTCGCCCCCCCTGTGCTGAACCTCTAGCTACGCCTCTGATTGGTATTATTACATATTAGGAATATGAGTTGGTTTGAAATACACATCATCAGAGGGTCATTGGTGAAGTTCCGTCTCGCATCAATACTTGACACTACAGCTCTGCTTATTTAAATTGGCAGCTATGTATAAATACAAAGCATCCAGACACTCTAGGGAGTGTCTGCATGGACAGCTCATTTTTAGACTAATCCAGAGAACCAGTTAGAACAACAAGGTTATTTGGCAACAGCCACATATATATTGGGGCAGATATACCTCAATTGGGACTCAGGATGTCCTGAAGTAACAATACACATTATTATCATCACTTGTTTTCTGCCATTAATAGCTAATAAATGCAATCATTGTTTTTTGTTTCTGTTTCTTATTTTACTCGGCATGTGACTGTATGTCTTGTACGGACTAGTACCAGTGTTTATTGAAGACAAAGCCACAATTATGTTGTATCTATCCATTGTTCTAGGTAACATATCCTGTGTGCTCTGTGTGCAATAATAGGTAGTTTTATTCTAGTTTATCCCTTTGTTTATTTAGAAGATATAATGTATCTTTTATTATACTATATATTTTCCAATATGTAATAGATTGACTTTACTGTTACTATTTATACACTGGACATAAAACATGAATGTACTTTAGATAGTAAGCCTGTAAGCTCCCTTAAGTGACTGCTGCAAGTATCCAGTTTATTATTTTTAAATCTACTGTATATTAGATATACATTTGTCAGTGCAGGGAATGTTGAGCTTTATATCCTAAAATTAAGTCGATGTTGATCAGCCCAATATTGTACGTCCCCTTTCACCCCTCCTCTCTTATGCTACAGAACAGCTCTGACCCATCGAGGCATAGACTCTACAGGTCTTACTTACATGGAGCAGATTGTTTTTCCAAGAGATCTGGGGAATTTGAAGGCCAAGTCAACACCTTGTCATGTTCCTCAAACAATTCTTGAACAATTTTTACAGTGTGCTAGTTTGTTGAAAGAGGTCACTGCCATTAAAGGGATGTTCACCCCAAGGGTCTTTAGGGCAGACAACCCTACATACCTGGACCTGCAGACAATAGCGTACTCACCTGCTTCCCAGCACTGGGTTCTAGCTCCTTCACTCAAGCACCGGTTTGACACTGGTCACTTGACCTTACTTGCTAAAGCCTGGGAGATATTATCCGTTTCTCTGTCTGATTCCTGGTTCCACATCTGTGCAGCAATTGCAGTGGTGAGCAGGTGTAATTACAAGTATGGCATGGTCCTATTCACTTGAACAGACAGAGCCCTAGTTGTTGCTGGGGAAGCCATAGTTGTTGTAATTAGACTGCTCATACCAGCGCTGCCTTCTCTTCAAACAGCTGATTGGTGGGGGTGCCAGGAGTCGGACCCCCGGCGATCTAATTTTGATAACCTATCCTGAGGAAAAGACTGGGTCAATTCTAGTACATGAGCTGGCTGTTTTGCTCAGGGTCTTTGTCACCAATTTATGCTACCCTCAGATACGACAGAATAAACTGGTGATAGATTCCTTATGTGATAATTTATAGATGATGCTGACTCATATATTTTACTTTTGTAGGCAAGAAATAAGAAGAATTGGGAAAAGGCAATGTAATAGATTAAACTTTTATTGCTTTCCTTTAAGTGGGTTTTTCAGTTGCAATTAAAAATATCACCAGCAAATTTATGGCTGTTCTTAAATATTAGCCCAGAGGATGAATGAGCCAATGTTTTTAGCCCAGAATCAATATTCAGCATTTCTCTCTATAATTTTTACGTATAAAAAATATGTGGGGCAGGTTTTTATTCAAAGTGTATGTCATTGAAAGAAGATGTCTCAGCATTGGACATCAAAATGAATATCTGTTGTACTGTATGTTTTTCCAGGTTAGTGTCTGTAGGCTTGTGTCAGTTATTTAGTGTTGTACATAGAGAAGTCCCACTGAGCTGCAGCTCTTTTCTCTGTGGGTACAAGTAGATGCCGGCCCGACACAGAGGAACCTGCTCTTCTCAATTCACTATATGACATGTGGTTGATGAGTGGCACAGAGGAAGGATACATGTGATTGTGGAGTGAGCCAGTCTCAAGCAAGCATGGCCGGCAAATCTGCCTATAGTGATGATGTATGCATCCCTGTTCACCTGCAAAGTGCTTGTCGTAAAATGTGTTTCATTGAGTAAAGTTCAGCTTCTTCTGGAGGCCGTACTTTATCCTTCATCTTCCTTTATTCCTCCACCTCTGACTTGCTTCACCCACTGCTTCTGTAACCCTGAACCCGTACAATGTTCAGCTGATGTCTCCTGTAGATTTGCAGAACTGGGTCTCTGCTGGGTGCGGCTGTGGCATTATTGGCGTGTCATATAGAAAAGAGACAGTCCAATAAATAAGTGTGGACATTTAGGGTGGGTTCACACAGAGATATATATATAGAAACACCACCGTTTTGACACATCTCATTTTAGATATTTATTATTTAGATGCTCCACAAAGAATAATTTTTTTTCCTGACATCTTCAACATTTCCTGTTTTTGAACTATAATGAGTGTGACCAGCGTTTCTCTATCCTTTAGATGTATTAGATATTTAGATTATTAAGGTCAAATCCATGATTATGGCACAGAAAAAGTAGATTAGACCAATTTACAGTTGGTCTAAAGTTTCACCTGGACAGATTTTGGACTCCTTTGGGCAGGTGCTTTGGGGATGGGGACACAACTAGGCCAACAAATAGTATAGACAAGACTGTCTAAAGATCCCCAGATTTATCACCCAGCATCAGCCACTGTGATACCGGTTGGTACATGACAGTACATGAAGAACAGTGAGCACAGTAAATTCCCACCGTACTCCATAATCTGATTTCACTCTCTCACCTGACATTGTGAAATCCTATCAGATACTCTATCAGATACACAATAGATTTCTGAGCAGTACAAGAACTGATACCGGAAAGTATTAGCTTCTTCACGGTTTCTGAGGCAGGATGCTTCTCTGCATTACTTTTAAGATTCTGAATCCATGGAAACAGCCGTGATGTCATAAGACATCCAGGATGACATCATGTTAAAGGGAAAGCACTTCACATTTTTCATCTGTGGTGTGTCTTCTTCGAAATTTTAGGATGTTGATTTCATTGCTATTTCCTAACATGCTCCTATCACTGCAACCCACCGGATTGCTGGAATGAAGGAGCTGTTTGTGCACTTCCAGGCACTGAGACCCTGGCTGTCAATGGCCTTGCTTGGCTTTTCTTGGGAGACATCAGTTCAACCTATAGACCATAATGGTGTCTCCCTGGTAAAGCCAAGCTTGGCCATAGTCCCTTCGTTTTGGTGATCAGAGGGATTCTGGGAATTTAAATGCCCACTGATCATACATTTATGGGGGGACTTGGGAAAATAGTACACTTATGGTGGATTCCACGCACCATGTAATTCCCTAGCAATAGATTTTTTTCCAGGCTGTCAACTGAAGGTATGGTGGCAGCTGGAAGAAAGGTTTATACCAAATAGGAGTGTGGGAGGGGGAAGCATGTATCAGTTGTGGCTTGGCTATGACACTGTAGACCCCCTTCAATATGTTATTTGTGGTAGCACTGCATTTTCATACATATTAGAGAAATGCATTACCAGCAACTTCCTAAGGTCCAGAAGTCCCTAACCAGGGTGTGCAACCTAGGCTTTGTATAACATGGGAGGGCTTCAGTAGATGGTACTGCACAGTGCACCAGACCAAATGTCAGCCTGACCTGTAGTACAAGGATCTTACATAAGTATTGCATAGTTCATACAAGATGTATAATAAATAAAGAGCCGGACTGGGGGCAGGGCCTTAAGGGAGGCGGACATGACAGGGGTTGGGTTAGGGAGCCCCGGGGGGTGGGTATTGGTCCGTTTAATTATGGGGGCGTCCCTAGGCAATGGGGGGTTATTTAAGGGGTGGGTTCCATAGGTCAGGGGCCTTTTTTGGTGAGCGTTGCTGGGAATCTAGGAGCGTACACAGCATTGACTCACCTGGTGCGATGGCTGAGTTGGAGGCCCTTATAGGTGAGCTGCGGGCCGCAGCGGACACGCGTGGTGCAGGATGGATGGAGGAACGGCTTCAGGAGCTCCTCCGTGGGGCAGTGAATGTGCCTGCCGAGCCGCAGCCCAGTCCGCGCCGGCCACGGCGGTCCCGCCCGCCGGTGCTCCTCAGCCCGGACAACCCCCAGAAAGTTCAGCGCCATGCCCTGAGCCCCACCAGGGACCCTTCTCGGCGGGTGGCATCCGGGCGCGCTCCCGTCCGGCCTCCCCGCCGGGGGAGGAATCCAGATGGCAGGCGGGACTCCAGGGGTGGCCGGGCCCGGTCACCCCCTGCTGCAGTGGACCAGCGGTGCGACGAGGGAGCGGGAGCAGGAGCGGCGGCCTCCCCCGGGATGGTGCGCGGGGGGAGTGCTGCCCGGCGCGGTCAAGATGGCGGCGTGGACGGAGCTGCTGCAGGCCACAAGGCAGGAGGCAGCAGGCTCTGCGGCGCGGGAGAGCGGGGATGCCTGGACTCCGCGCCCTCTTCATCAGCACCTTCACCGTCTCCTTCTGCGGGCAGCGGGCGCCACGTCCATAGTGTGGGTGACACTATGGGACTGCAGGAAGAAGACCCGGTTCCTGGTCCATCTGGTCTGGCGTCGAGGAGTGAGCTGCAGGGATCCGGATCCGCGGCTCCTTGGACCACAGCACCCAGGCAGCCAGGTGAGGCACCTTGGGGAACTGTATTGCCTTTTTTGGGTGGGTTGTCTGGGGGGATGGGGGCTGGGGGCCCTCAGGGAGATTTAGGTAGGGGCTTAGGGCAGTTGTTGGGGGGTTTGGCGGGTTTACTTGCTGGTTGGGGATCGGCTGGGGGGACGCCGTTACCGGCTTGGGGGATAGGCGGCGGTTTTGGGGGTGCGCCGGTGGCTGGGGCACCAGGTGCCGGGGTAGGACATAGTTCGGTGTCTGTGGAGACGCAAGCAGGGGGGCCGGTGGAAGAGGAGGGGGTCCGGTTAGACGACAAGGCGAAAGGGGAGGTATATGTTTGCTTCGAGGGTCCGTTGGGGGCCCACCTGAAGCAGGAGGTTCGGGAACGCATTTGGAAGGGGGAGTACGTGGAAATTTTTTCCCTGCTTCCCTTGGAGAAGTTTAATTTGGATAGGGTGAGAAAGGATGATAATAAGAAGGAGGATGAGGAAAAGAGGCGGTATCGGTTGATACCGCGTACTTTTCCAAATTGGTTGCAGGCCTTTGCAATTTTAGCAAGCGTAATTGGCGAGAAAACGCCCGAATGTTGTTCGGCCCTTTTCTGCTACTTGGACGCTATTGGGGAAGCGTACAGGGTGTATGGGGGTCAGGCGTGGCTGCGCTATGATGAGCAGTTCCGTCAGAGGAAGGCGGTTCGGCCGGGTATTCGGTGGGATCACAAGGATATTGCCTTGTGGTTGAAGGTGACGGCCCCGGTTCGTCCGGTGCAGTCCTTTCGGGGGGACGCGGGGGGGGGGCGGTCAGTCCAACTTTGCGGCAGCATCCGCAAAAGGGCTATGTTTCTTGTTCAATGAGGGAAGTTGTAAATTTGGAGCTAAGTGCAAATTCAAGCACGAATGCTCGGTCTGCGGCGGGTCACATGGTGCGTCCCGGTGTTTTAGAGGCAACAAGCAGCGTGGAGGGGACTCCAATAGCAAGGGGGGAGACGCCAGTTCGGGTGGAAAAGATGGAGCCGTTCCTAAGTAGGTATCCGGATGGGGCGGCGGCGTCTTTGTTGCGGGAAGGGTTTTCGGTTGGGTTTCGTATTCCGTTTACTCCGTCAGGGCCTGTTTTGGTTAAGAAGAATTTGCGGTCGGCGTTGGAGCGCCCGGAGGTGGTTTCGGAAAAATTGGCCAAGGAAGTGGCGTTAGGTAGAATGGCAGGTCCTTTTGCGGAACCACCATTGGGGGATCTTCGTTTGTCCCCGTTGGGGGTGGTTCCTAAAAAGGAGGTGAATAAGTTCCGCCTTATTCACCATCTGTCCTTTCCTAAGGGTGCGTCGGTCAATGATGGTATAGATCCGGAATTATGTTCCGTGGTGTATACGTCGTTTGACGTGGCTGTGGATTGGGTGCGGAGGTTTGGTAAGGGGGCGTTGCTAGCCAAAACAGATATTGAATCGGCCTTTCGGTTGTTGCCAGTTCATCCGGAGAGTTTGCACTTATTGGGTTGTTTTTAGGATGGGTTTTTTTTTTGTTGATCGGTGTTTGCCGATGGGGTGTTCTCTATCGTGTGCGTATTTTGAGGCTTTTAGCTCGTTTTTGGAATGGGCGGTGAGGGACGTGACCGGGTGGGGGTCGATTATCCATTATCTGGATGATTTCTTGTGCATCGGTCCTCCAGATTCGAGAGTTTGCGCCATGTTGTTGCACACGCTATGCTCGTTTGGTTCATTTGGGGTTCCGTTAGCGGTGGAAAAGACGTTTGGCCCGGTGACTGAGCTTAGCTTCTTAGGGATAGTGATTGACACGGTTCGGATGGAGTGTCGGTTGCCTGTGGAGAAGCTGGAGGATTTGAGGTTGGAGGTTGCAAGGGCTGGGCGTTTGAAGAAGATCAGGTTGAGGGAGCTCCAGTCGTTGTTGGGGAAGCTTAATTTTGCGTGCAGGATAATGCCCATGGGGCGAATTTTTAGCCGGCGCCTGGCAAGCGCGACGTCAGGGGTGTCACTGCCGCATCATTTTGTGCGCTTGGGCAAGGAGCTGAGGGCGGACTTGGAGGTGTGGAGGTCTTTTTTGGATAAGTACAATGGTAGGACTTTGTTTATGGGGGAGGTAGTGGATGCTTTTGACTTCGAGTTATTTTCGGATGCGGCGGGGGGCTGCGGTTTTGGAGTTTATTGTAGGGGGCAGTGGTGTGCGGGAGTGTGGCCTGATGCTTCGGTTACAAGAGGTTGGACTAAGAACTTGGCGCTGTTGGAGCTTTTCCCGATCGTTGTGGCGGTGGTGTTGTGGGGGGATTTGTTCCGGGACAGGAAGGTGCGGTTCCACTGTGACAATCTGGGGGTGGTGCAGGCAATTAATTCTTTGTCGGCGTCGTCCCCGTTGGTGGTCAGGCTATTGCAGAGACTAGTGTTGGAATGTTTGTCCAGGAAAGCATGGGTGGTGGCGGTGCACATTCCGGGGGTGGACAACTGTATTGCTGACGCTTTGTCTCGTTTGCAGTGGGATCGTTTTCGGCAGCTCGCTCCGGAGGCGGAGGAAGTGGGGCGAGCATGCCCGGGTTGCCTCTGGGATCTCTTGGAAGCACGGTAGTTGGGCTCATCCGGTCGTCGCTGGCTCCGGGTACGTGGGACTCGTATTCTAAGGCCTGGGCGTGTTGGGAGGTGTGGTGTGAAAGTTTGGGGGTTGGGGGCGTGGATTTAGAAGTTCCGTTGTTGATGTTTTTGGGACAGTGTAGGGAGGAAGGGTGGTCGGTGGCGAAAATTAATAGGCATATGGCAGGGTTGGCTTTCGGTTTCAAGTTAAGGGGGATGCGGGACTTCACAAAATCATTTTTGGTGGGTAGGGCTTTGAAGGGCTGGCGAGGTCGCATGGGGTTTTTGATGGGGGGGCGGCCGGTCTCTTTCCCCCTGTTGTTGCAGCTGGGGGGTAGTGTGGCGGCGATCTGTTCTTCGCCATGGGAGGTGAGGCTTTTCCTTTGCGTTCTTCGGGGCTCTGCGGTTAGGGGAGTTGGTCTCACTTTCGGTTCTGCGGGGGGGCGGGTTGCTGGCGGAGGATGTATGCCTGTTAGTGGATAGGGTGGAGTTTTGCATCCGGAGGTCCAAGACGGATATGGTGGGCAGGGGCTGTCGGGTGGTGCTTTATGCTTGATGTGCCCGGTTCGCTGTCTTTTGGATTTTGGTGTGGATATGGCGCGGCAGGGGGTTCCTTTGCTGGTCCACGAGGATGGGTCCTTTTTGTCCCGATTCCAATTCTTGGCGGTTTTCCGAAAATGTTTGGTTCACTTGGGGATTAGGGACAAGGATTATGCGGGCCATTCCTTTAGAATTGGAGCGGCAACGGAAGCCGCCCGTTGTGGTTTGGGGGAGGACGTTATCAGGCGGATTGGCCGGTGGGAATCGGTGAGATTTCGTTCTTATGTGCGTCTGGACAGGTTATAGGGGTTAGGTGGGTGTTGGTTCGTCGTGGTGCTTGCATGTTTTGCTTCTTGTTCCCTCTATTTTGTTGTTTCAGATGCTGGTCCCGCCCTCGTTTGGATACTAGGGCATTCGTATGTATTCTGGGGAGCGGTTCGGGCGGCGGTTCGTCCGGATGGTCAGCAATTGGGTTTGTCCCAGTCATCAGCGGTGGTAAGGTGGTTGGGCCGGCGGGGCATGGTTTGGGGCAGTGTGTTGCAAGAGGTCCACCGTTTTGCTAGACTGAATAGAGCCCCTGATGTTCTCGTGTTGCATGTTGGGGGGAATGACTTGGGGGCGCGGCCTTTCCGTGAACTGATCAGGGACATTAAGTTTGATGTTTTGCGGTTGTGGGCGGTGTTTCCAAAAATGGTAACGGTGTGGTCAGACATTGTTCCGCGGAAGGTCTGGCGGGGTGCTCTAACAGTGGAGGCGGTGAATAAGGCCCGCATAAAAGTTAATCGGGCGATTGGGCGGTTTATGTCGCGGAATGGAGCAGTGGTGGTGCGGCATCTGGATTTGGAGCGCGGTGAGGGAGGTTTCTGGCGATCCGACGGGGTGCATTTGAACGCAGTTGGGATTGATTTGTGGTGCCTGGCCTTGCAAGGGGGCATTGAAACGGCGTTGGGTGTGTGGAAGGACGCTCAGCCTTAAGGTGGTCAAGGTCTGCGCGTTGGTGGCGGGGGGAGGTCCTTGGAGTCGGAAATAAGATGGAGAGGAAGAAGGGGAGGGCTCCACGGTGGGGGCTGGACTCCCTTGGTTGGTGGTCATTTATGGTGCTATTGAGGGGCCATCAGGGGTGCCTCCGAGCTGGAGCTCAACGGCTGGGGGCAAGATGGCCTACCCCGGACGGGGTTGTTATCAGTGTTTTGGGGCTTCAAGGACCTCCTCCTGGATAGGTTATGTGGTTCATGTGGTTTATGTTATGTGGTTTATGTTATTTTATTTATGTCATATTATTTATGGTATTTATGGTATTTATGTTACTGGTTTTATAAGGATAAAAAGGTATGTTTCATAATTAATAAAACGGCTGCTGTGGCCGATAAAATCCAAGACGGTGTCCGAGTCTTCATTTGGTGGGTGAGCAGGGGGGGGGTTTCTCCTAGTCAGAAGGGGGGGAGAATGGGGTTAGGAAGGGGAGATTGGAGGATGTCGTTAGGAGGTGTGTGGATTGGTTCGGGTAAGTATGGACGAGGGCGACCGAAATAACCAATATCACTGTCATGTATCTTCTGGATTTGATATTTAGCCACTTGGTTAAAAGGGAGCAATCACCTGGATAGAGGACACCAAAAACGGTACTGTTTAGCATAACCATGTGTCTGATTGTCTAGAGCTGCTGGATGCCACTGAATTCTGGACCAACCCTGGTCAGTGGGGAGCAAATCTGCTAATTCCATGGGGGAAAATTCCTTCGTCCGCACTAGGGATGAGTGAATCGATTTATATGAATCAATTTGCCTCATTAAGTAGGTTATCCTATGAAAAATATTCTACAATTTTCAAATCATCACCTGGATCTGAATACTTTTGTATTTGCATGTAATTAACAATTTTGTATAGCTACTGAGTTATTCAGTAAAATGTATCTGTATAGCGCCACCTGCAGTTTGCTTTTTTCTCATTCCTTTGACCTGCTCACTGAGAAGGCCGCACATGCTCAGTTTCATCCTTCAGCTGCCTCCTGAGCTGTGATAGGGAGATCATGGACATGCCCCCTTAGCTCCAGAGCTGTCAACTTGATATAAATCTAGCAGAGCAATGAATTAGGAGATCTCCGGATCCATGTGAGGCACAGGGCTGGTTCTAGCTTTGTTAGAAAGAGGTTGTCATGTGCTATATGATGTCTGATTTTCATTTTTTACATTAATCATGGGAATAACAATAGTTCTTCACCAGCAAAAGGCAGTCCCTGCTGGTGAAGAAGCCGCTTGATTTACAGTGCCGGACATCTCACCCTGCTCCAATATGCTGGCACCACTTCACCAAGTAACAGCGCAAGCGCAGAGGCTCCATTTTCTCTTCCAGGAGAACTACTGTTCATGTGCCGCTCCCTGGTGCACATCAGCCAACAAACGAATGTTTGCTCATTTATCAGCTGATCAGAGGCAGGATTATATGGGCCAGTTATCAAGAATGAGCGTTTGGGCTAAAATTCATCCAGCCTGATAGGCCTTTTAGGCCTTATTCACATGTCAGTATTTGGTCAGTGCTGTTCATCAGTATTTGTTATCCAAAACTAGGAGTGGCTGTTCCACCAAGATAAGGTATAATGGACAGATTGTCATCTCTTCTGTGTTTTGATCCCGCTTTTGGTTTTCGATAACAAATACTGATGCAAAACACTGAAATGTGAATATGGTCTTAGGGCTCATGCACACGAATGTAGTGGTTCGCAATGCACAGCCACAGACCGTGTGCCCGCCATTTGCAGACCCATTCACTTGACATGTTTTTTTTGAGGTGCATACCAAAATCCCACAGAAGCGCACTGTAGTGCTTTGTGGCTTCTGCTCTGCACCACTCTGTATTTTGTGGATTGCGGACCCATGCAGGTTTTCAGGATGTAATACAGGGACGGGCCTCACATGTTCCTGTGCATGAGCCCTTAAAGTAATAGCTGCAGCTTGGAGAATCAGGAAAACGGCAGATCTGCTGCAGATTTTCCTTGTTATAGGTACCCTTAGGCACTACCCTAAGTCCTCATTCACATTTCTGTGTCTGTTTGACGTCTGTGAATAAATCAGTCGGTGTTTCATCTGCGAAGAATTCATATTTGGCCTGTGTGTCCGTTTTTTTTCCCTAAGTGTGTCATCCGTGTTCCACGGACACTGTTCAGCTGAAAATTAATTTAAAAAGCATCTCCTATCAGTGAAAAACAGACCAAACACAAAACGCGGATGCCATCTGTGTTATGTCCATGAGCCACAGACTTCAATGGGTGTGTTTGGTCCCGAACCAAAGTAGTGCATGTCTCTGTGATTTTTTCACTGACCCGTAATCAGTAATAAAAATACTGATATCTGAACAGACATTAAGATCAATGGCTACATGTGATGTCTGCAGAAAATGCCAACAGCACACGTCAATGAAAAACGGAAATGTGAAGGAGGTCTTAGCGTGCCTCTACATGGTTCACCTAGGCCATGGTAGTCGCATGTGGATGAGTGCAAAGTGCTGGCTGCTCCTGTACTCACAGCTTAACCACTGCAAGTCTCGATGCAGCCTGGCAATTCACATTCACCGCCGCACTGCGTTCAGACACCGTGATGTATTGAACATTGCAAGAACTAATGTAAGAGCAGAAAATTTACCTGACATTTTATATTTTTACACTAATTACAGGAAATCACCCTATAGTTAAAGGCATGAAATATCCATCTTACTACCGGTCTCAGTGTGTGGGCAGAATGACATTGCTTCATTTTCTATACCAATTAATCAGTATGAGAAAATTGAAAATGTACACATATCTTCTGGTGTATTATGTGTGACTCAGAAGCAGACTAAGGGGTTCTACGCAGCTTTTACCGCTTCATGGCGACTTGTGAACCTTTCAGTCCATTTCTAGCACTGATTATAATAATCTTGCATCACCAGCCTTTGGCTACATTTGTATTTGTGGCAAAATGCAAATGTATTCAGGAGTCTATTCCAGATATGTACATGTTTTCTGATAATATTTGAAGCCACTTTTTCTTAAAGGGGTTCTCCAGCAGCCTTGTTTTAAAGGAGTGCTTTCCATAACAAATATGCTAAAAATTTACCTTCCACCTTCTTGTGAGAATCCTGCAAGTTATCAGTGGAAAACAGATTGAAAAATAATAATGCTTCTTGGTTAATTTATTTTAGTCCCAGAAAAAAGACAATATATCTTCTGAAATGGTAATATTATACCTACAATGTCGACTGTGATCAAAATTGATCACCAAAAATACCACTAGCGACCCTCTCAAATGTTAATTTAAATGAAACTTTTATTAGCAAGAAAATAAGGAATTGTGTACTTATTTTCAGTAGATCTTTTTATAAGGCCGACAGTGAGTCAAAAACGTATTATTAGAGAATTTTGTTGAGAGATCGGTTAAGCTACTTTCACACTAGCGTTTTTTGCTGGATCTGGCAACTGATAATACAACCATCTGAATCCGTTATGAACGGATCCGGTTGTATTATCTTTAACACAGCCAAGACGGATCCTTCATGAACTCCATTGAAAGTCAATGGAGGACAGATCCCTTTTCTATTGTGTCAGATGTCAGAGTTAGTCGAGTTAATCCGTACCCATTGACTTGGATTGGGGGTCATGACGGATCCGTTTTGCTCCGCATCCCATGATGGAAAGAAAAAGGCAGCAAAGTGCAGAAGGTTCTGCAGTTGCAGAGAGAGGTGAGCGTTTAAGTGTAATGGAAACACCCCAGTTGCTCCTAGAGGCTCATTTGCATCCATTAAAACATAGAGGGTCATTTGCGATCAGAAATCTGGCTATATTAGGTGTATTTCTGGAGCACATTGCGGCACAAATAACCTGCGACTTTTCCCTGATAACACCAGGTCTAAAAAAGTGGGCGTTGCAAGGACATGAAAGGGGACAGGCCAGCAAGCCCATCTCATTCATCATTTTCTATTCCTGTTTTAGGCATAGAAAATGGTCTAAATGTAAGCCTGCAAGGAAGCTGTCTTACATTTAGACCGGCACTGGATACGCCAAAGTTACGTACATAACTGTGGCGGATCCACCGCCAGTGCAGTGGCTTTTTAAGACCGGCATCTATAACTTCGGTCTTAATAAATGGCATCCATAATTTTTCTAAGCAGTGCGGGCACATATGAACATTGGACCAACCAAGTGCACATACAACAGATCAGCCAGTTGCAAAGATATCTGCTGACAGATGCCCTTTAAGGCGTTAATAAGAAAAAGGAAATGTCAGTTGGATTCAAGGAAATGTCATATTCTTCTGTCTGGTGTATGCCTCCTGAAGACAGTGTCAGTGATAGACTCCTGTAGTTATTGTCACATCACAGTCATAACGTGTTAACTAGATGTGGTAACTCACCAAGTGTAAATCTGCTACATGAGACTGATTAGGGTGTATGCACTGGCCCTTTAAGAGCCAGAGAAAACGCAAACCTTCATCCTATGGGCAGAGGAAGACACGTCAGGAAGGAGAAGGCTGCAGTCTGTATGGAGTGGCGCTGGGAACTGGCAGAAGGTCTCCTGTGGGCCCACACCAGCTGGACTACTAAGCAGAGAACTGGGTGAGCATTTTAGTGGCTGTGCCTCTGTTGCAGAGAAATCACGTCTATTGTGAAATGCAATTGGTCAGTTTGGTGCAATGAGGGTGGCACCCTTGCTTCTGTATAGTGGATAGCACCGCCCCCCAGCTGTGAGTGACAGGGCCAGACTGGCGATGTAATACTTTCCTTTTCCACTGTCTATCACTCCGTCAGTTCCATAGGAGCAATATGTGCACCACTGATCCATTCAGAGAGAAGACTCAGGGACCTAGATCCCAGTGGTCAGAGCCCCTGCGAGGGCATGTTTATCACCTGTCCTGTGGATAGGCAAAAAATACTTTTCTTGGGATGACCCCGAGAAGTAAACTATATGAGCATATACTGTACATAGAGATCAGTTTATTTTCAACACCTGCTTAAAGGGGTTGTCCGGTATAATATTATACCTCATCAATGTCTAACTCCGACACCCCACTGATCAGCTGTTTGAAGAGGTCGTGGTGTTCATATGAGCGCTGCATCCTCTTCAGAATTTTCCTGAGGGCCATCTACATTGTAGTGGCTGTACAGGGTAATTACAGCTTCTTCTCCCAAGCAAGTGAATGGAATTAAAAGCTGTAATTAACCTGAACACCACTACTGTGGCGACAGCATGCAGGTAAATATTTAATTATAAAGTGTAACTGTCATATTTTTTTATTGGCTAGTTTATTAGAGCTAGGCATGTATACCCGAGTTAGTCTGTCAATGATTGTCAAAACATCTGTAATTACCTTATGATAACAGCTTTCATTAATGTCCCCTGTCCCTTTCCACTGGTCCTTTAAACCACTGTTACTAGGGCTTTTCTGTCTTCCCTTTGGTGTAAACAGAAGACAGACACTGCACGCCTTCATTAGGCTTCAGAGTGAGGAGGCGTGTCTCTCAGTAATCCAAACTGATTGGCTGGAAGGAAGCTGCTGAATAAAGCAAGTGTGTATGGGAAGCAAGGGAAGGCAGTTTGGGCCTCAGAGAACTGGCACAGGAGCCATCTTGAGAAGATCCTTATAATGTAGAGGTTTAAACAGTTGTAACTAAGGGAAAAACTCAAGGAAAACAGTGGTATGTGAAGAAACTGTAGATTGCTTTATGAATAATGCTGCAGCAGGGGTAGCATATGCTAAAATGGATTTTTTTTTGTGAAAACATGACAATTACAGCTGCACAGGGGCCCAGAGAGGGAGGGGAGTCCTTCCCAGTGCAAGCAGAGTTGTGGGGGATGGGGCCCTGATTAGGACTTACTATGAACCGGCTGCCGTTCTGCCTGTACTCCACAGCTGAAAGACCTGCGATGACATCATAGTCATGTGATCTTTTCAGCAGTGGTAGTGGTTGTAGAACCTGTGATGAGGTCACTGCCATGTTGCCAGTGCAGAGAAAGGCAGCATTCATCAGTGGAGACCTGTGAGCCCATGGAGTGAATGTAAGTGGCAAAGACATGCTGGGAGATATGGTTCTCGTCATTATACCTCCTCCCTAGTTAGTGGGGGGGGGGGGGGGTGGAGAGATATGTCATTTAACTGGGACTGTATGCTAGAGGGGCTGGAGGGAGGGGAGGGGTGTTATTTACACGGGACTAGATATTATAGAAGACTGGAGGGTAAGGAGTAATGTTATTTACATGGGACTATGTGTTGAAGGGAGCTGAAGGAGGGGATTTATGTTATTTACATGGGACTGTATCATATAGAAGACTGGTGGGAGAGCAGTGGTGTTATTTACATGGGACTGTATTGTATAGAAGACTGGTGGGAGAGGACTGGTGTTATTGACATGGGACTGCATGGTATAAAAGACTGGCGGGATAGGAGTGATGTTATTTACATGGAACTGCATGGTATAGAAGACTGTAAGGAAGAGAGGTTATTTACACGGGACTGTATCATATAGAAAACTGGTGGGAGACGACTGGTGTTATTTACGTGGGACTGCATGGTATAGAAGACTGGAGGGAGAGGAAAAGCATTATAATTTATGGGGGCACTACAGAGAATATTATAACTCTAGGGGGTACGACAGGAGGAATTATAATTACAGGGGGCACTGTAGAGAACATTATAAATACTGTGGGCAGTGGCGGGCATTACTACTGAGGGCTCCATAGGAATGCCTTATAGATTGGCCTTATTTCCATTTGGGTGCCCTATAGGGGGGCCTTATTAGTAGTGAGGGCACTGTAGGGAGCCTTATTACCACTGGGGGTACTATGGGGAGGGGGGACTTCAGCCAAGCAGTGAGCCCGGTGATGTCACCGGCAGTAATGGACAGGCTTTAGCGCCGTCCTAGCCTGTAAAGCCGCCCCCAGTGACGTCTCCGCTTAAAAGTGTAAAAATGTAAACAAAACAGCCCAGGGCAAGGGAGAGCGTCAGAGCATGAAATGTCAGAGGGGCTGCGTAGGGGGAGAAGGGGTTATGTTGGGGGTGGGGGGGCCCAGGTACATTCCTTGCACAGGGGCCCTCTGCTGTCTGTGTCCGCCCCTGGTTGTATTGGTATAATTTTATCCATATAAAAGATCGTCTTTGCTTTGGAGACCTCCTGTATTAATAGAACCTACATTATTATTCAGATAACTCACTATTGCTTAAAATGTAATCAGCATCCATGGTGTTGTAGCTGTGCAGCCGAGGCTGTACGCAATTGCTGCTTGCTTCTCAAAGAATAAAGAATGATTCATAGTTTCAAGAAAGTTTGTTTCCATAGTGACTCCAGCCATAAATATATATTGGGCTGCTTAATGGGCTACCCCCTTCAAGTCACTTGCTGCTTCACAATGTTGTTATATGCAGAATATCTAAGAAGAAGCTGCATATAAAAATAGTTCTTCATTTGTTTCTTCTATACAGGGAATACCTATAGGGATTAGATAGCGGCATATTGTTGTGCATTTTCATGTCGCATCTGTGCCCATATGTGAAAAGCAAGAAAAGCATAATGCAGTTGTCAAGCAGAATGTTACGGAGGGGAAATAAAAGGATCATTGTATTAATAGTTATTAGTAGAGTGTAAGGGTACGGCTACACGCCACACCGTGGTGCAGTAACCCGCAAAACCATGTGAACAGTGAATAAACAATTCGGTTCTAATCAGGTTATATGATCCGGGTGGTATGTGGCCGGATGCCAACCACAGCATGGTTGCGTCATGTGACCATACCCAAAGAATATGAGGGGTCCGTAAACTGTGGCAATTATTTGATAGTTTAGAACGGATCAATGGTGGGTCTTCATTAGTGTACATCTTTAAAGGGGTTGTCTCATCTCGCTGTTACTAAATGTCTAAGGCAAAATGAAACTAAGTCCCGACCACCAGATGGCAGAGATTAACAGAGCAGCCTGTGCTCCGCTGTTTCGGTAGCTTCTATTGCCGTACATGGGAGCTGCAAAAACAGTGTAGCACACATTTTGAGTATAAAGATTTATTTTAATGTACACTTTATGTGTTGCTATATCATTTGATGCTACATTATTATTTTTTGACAATGCAACAGCTGTGATGCAAAAGCAAACAAACACTATATGCAGCAGCACACAAAGGCACATGCAAATGTTGGAAAGATGGATATATCAGACTTTTTTATCAAAATTGTGGCATTATAAATACTGGAAGCACTATAGTGGTATTATTACGACTGGGGTTACTGTGGGTGCATTATTATTGATCATAATATAGAGGACATTGTGAATGAGGGCACTCGGTGAGAGAGTTATTACTATTGGTGCATCAGACTTGCCTCTCCTGGGCCTAAGCCTACTAAATTTAGAGCGATGTAGAATCCAGCTATATTAGATACTTTTTTTTTTTTTACGTCAATGAGATTTGTTTTTTTCACATTAACTTTCATTATTTTTTGTTTTATTGAGATTATTTTTAATATATAGACAGTTTGACAGTAACCGTTTTTTGAACCTGTGTTGTGTTGGGACGTATAACTTACAGTTATGGCTTAAAGTGTTGACACCCCTGAAGTTTTTCCAGAAAATGATTGCAATTATGTTTATTTTAGCAGAGACATAAAGCAAAAATTGATATAATTTCATGCAAAACGCCAAAAATGGGCCAGACAAATTTACTGACACCCTCAACTTGGCACTGTTATTTTATAAGAATAGTATATGGGGGTGTTGGGGGGCACAGTATTGGGGTAGCAACAGGATGACACTGTTGGGACACCAGGAAGGGAGGATGATGAAAAAGTAAGGAAACTAAGATGTCTGTGTGCCTAACATTGCAGAGACGAGAGATGGCTTAAATAATTTGTCATGGTGGGTCTAAAGACACAGACATAGGGGAAACAGGGAACCACTTCTGGGAATAGCAGTTCCTGGGTGTATTGATTAGGGTCCCCAGACACAACTTTGTTTGGGGTCCCAGAAATGTCAATCCTGCCCCTGACCACTCAGTGTATGCAGCAATTGTTTTTAATCATGTATCAGTTTTTCAGTCATGTCCTGTGATGAATTTAATGAAATGTTTTACATATTTTTAATATTTTGGGTGTGCTTTGTTGTACATGTGCCATTTTTTCTTCCACATCTTCCTGAGGATAGGTGATTAATATCTAGAACCAGAAAGTCCCTTTAAGGGTAGAATCACACATGCCGTTTTTGATGCAGTTCTTTGTCTTCTTTTTTTCTTCTCCGTTCCATATGCTACTGTGTAATTCCATGCTGAAACTCTTGCACGCTGTAGGTTCCGTATTTATCAAATGTTTTCTCCATCAAATGTTTGCATCATTTTGCAATATAAAAAAAAAATGTAAAAAATACCCATTATATATATAGAACTTACTGGGCCCCACATTAAAGTTATCTGGACTTCTTATGTGCAGTAGCTTTTATGTATTACAGCAGATAATAGTCCAACATCGTGGTTACTGATTCCCTAGAACCCATTCAGGACTGGGCCATTTTCCATTTTTTCGTTTTTGTTTTTTACTCCCAGCCTTCCCAGAGTCATAACTTTTTTATTTTTCCATTCACATAGCCAAATGAGGACCATTTACATAGGACATATGGGACAAGTTGCACTTTCTAATGGCATAATTTACTGTTGCATGCGGTCTAGTAGGAAACTGGAAAAAAAAGGGGTGGAAATAGAAAAAAAAACAAAACAACATTCCGCCACAGTTTTCTGGGTTTTGTTTTTACCACATTTCCTATGCGGTAAAACTGACCTGTTACCGTCATTCTCTGGGTCAGTACACTTACAGTGATACCACAGTTATATAGTTTTTCTTGTTTTAATACTAAAAAAAAAAAAAATTTAAAGTTTGGAAAAAAAATATCTTTTTCTTTGCATCGTCATATTCTGACCTCTATAACTTTGTTTTATTTTTATGTCTATAGAGCTGTGTGGGTCTGATGATCTGTAGTTTTTATTGATACCATTTTGGAGTGTGTATGACTTTTTGGGGGGAAGATGAAGTGACAAAATATGCCTAATCGGCGATTTTGATGTTTATTTCCATTACATCATTCGCCATATGGGATAAATATTTTCATATTTTTTATATTTTAATAGTACATTTTCACACATGTTGATGTCTATGATGTTTATTATTTTTTTTTAATTGTTCATTTTTATTTGAATTTTGGGGAAAGGGGAATGATTTCAATTTTTATATAATTATTTCTTAAATATTTTTTAAAACTTTTTTTTTCTTTCTTTTACACTTTTAAAAGTTCCCCTAGGGAACTTGAACATGTGTTGGTCAAATCTGTACTCTCATAGAATCCAGTACATTAGCATTGAAGTCTAGGAGAGATTCACTCTGTTCCTGTGGAGCCCTGCCACAGCCACAGACAGGTTTTCATAGGAACGTAGCTGTGGCTGCCTCGGATCTTTCAGGGGGACCGCAGGAAATGAATGTTTCCCCCGATCACCAATAGAGGGAGCCGTTCAACCCTCCTTCACGTTCCAGCCCTCTCAAATACTGTGGTCTGAAGGGTTAAATGTCTGCGACCGGCATTATCGCCAGTCACAGACATTAGCCCCGAGTGTCTGCTATTTAAAACAGCAGATACCATATTTAAATACCTGACTTCCGCCATGAATTTATGGTGGGCAGTCGGGAAGGGGTTGATTTTACCGAAAAAGTGAATCTGGTTCAGTTACTTGTCTCCACTAGCCTTGTACCCATGACTTGAAATAATACTAGGGTGGCATCGGGTGTCAAATAATTGATTCCCAATCGGTACTTTTTACTGGTTTCAATACTGGCATTTACCATTATTAGGGGGCATAGGACAAGGGTTCTAGCGCCTAAGGGGGCTAATAGTTATTAAATAAAAAGTAAAAAAAAAAAAGTTAAAAAAAAACAAACACCAAAATAACGGCGCAGCGGGACGTGACTTTCCGCCCAGCGCCGTACATGTACGCACGCTGATCGGGCGGGTGCAGGAGCTGCGCCCGCCCGATCAGCGGCGGGGGTCCAGCTGTGCCCAGGTGCCGGACCCCTGGGGAATGCGCCAGCATCGGTGAAAACACCGATGCCAGCGCATTAACCCTTCATGTGCCGCAGTCAGCGCTGCCCGCGGCACATGAGGTGTGCCGCATGTTCAGGATGGCGAGCGGGGGGCCATCGCACAGGAAGGAGCAACAGTATTGTAATGCATTGTGCAGGGGATCAGACCCCCAAAAGTTGAAAAAAGGTGAAAAAAAAGTTAAAAAATAAAGTTAAAACAAAATAATAAAAGTGTCAAGTAAAAAAAAACGCCATTTTCCCCCCAATAAAGTAAAAGAAAATTGTTGAAAAAAAAATGAAAAAGTAGGCATATTAGGTATCGCCGCGTCCGTATCGACCGGCTCTATAAAAATATCACATAATCCATGCCGCCAGGTGAACACAGTAAAAAATAAAAACAGTGCCAAAACAGCTATTTTTTGGTCACCCTCCCCCACAAAAAGTGTAATACTACGCGATCAAAAAGGTGTATTTATCCCAAAACTGTACTAATAAAATCGTCATCTCGTCCCGCAAATAATAATACCCTACCTAAGACAATCGCCCAAAAAATTAAAAAAAAATGGCTCTTAGAAAATGGCAACACAAAAAAAAGATTTTATTCTGTTCAAAAATGCATCTAATGTGTAAAACTTTTACATCTAATGTGTAAAATGTGTAAAAAAAAAAAATGTTAGAGATATTGGGTATCGCTGCGTCCGTAACAACCGGCTCTATAAAAATATTACATAAGATGGCCCCCCAGGCGAATGCTGTAAAAAAAATTGTTAAAAAAACTATGCCAAAATAGCCATTTTTTTTCCCTCACAAAAAGTGTAATAGCAGGCGATCAAAAAGGCGTATTCATCCCAAAATGGTACCAATCAAACCGTCATCTTGTCCTGCAAAAATGATACCCTACCTGAGACAATCGCCCGAAAAATAAAAAAAATATGGCTCTCAGAAAATAGCAACACCAAAAAAAGATTTCATTCTGTTCAAAAATGCATCTAATGTGTAAAACTTTCCAAAAATAAAAATGTTAGACATATTGGGTATCGCCGCATCCGTAACAACCTTCTCTATAAAAATATTACATGAGATGGCCCCCCAGGCGAATGCTGTAAAAAAATTGATAAAAAAACTATGCCAAAACAACCATTTTTTTCCCTCTTGCCTCACAAAAAGTGTAATAGCAGGCGATCAAAAAGGCGTATTTAACCTAAAATGGTACCAATCAAACCGTTATCTTGTCCCGCAAAAATTATACCCTACCTGAGACAATCGCCCAAAAAATAAAAAAAATATGGCTCTCAGAAAATGACAACACAAAAAAAGATTTTATTCTGTTCAAAAATAAATCTAATGTGCAAAATTTATTAAAAATAAAAATGGTAGACATATTGGGTATCGCCGCGTCCGTAACAACCTGCTCTATAAAAATATCACATGATTTGCCCCCTCAGGTGAATGCTGTAAAAAAATGTTTTAAAAACTATGCCAAAACAGCTATTTTTTTTCACCTTGACTCACAAAAAGTGTAATACCAAGCAATAAAAAAGTGTTATTTACCCCAAAATGGTACCAATAAAAACGTCACCTCATCCTGCAAAAAATGAGCCCCCACATAAGACAATAACTCAAAAAAATAAAAATCAATGGCTCCCAAAAACCAATCCATCAAAAGCTGTTCTGCAAAATCCATATGGTGCTCCTTCCATTCTGAGTCCTGCCATGTGCCCGCACAGCAGTTTACCACCACATATGGGGTGTTGCCGCATTCAGGAGAAAATGGGTAACAAATTATGGGGTGCTTTTCTCCTGTTACCCCTTATGAAAATAAAAAAATTTGGGGCTAAAGCAACATTTTATTGGAAGAAATGAAAATTTCACAGCCAAGTGTTTCCAAATTCCATAAATAGCGTAAAAGGGGTCAAAGTGGCCAGTACCCCCCTTAATATATTCTTTGAAGGGTATAGTTTCCAAAATGGGGTCACTTTATGAGGATTTGCACTGTAGGGGTACGTCAGGGTCTCTCAATTACAAAATGGTGCCTAAAAAACATTCTAGCAAAATCTGCCACTAAAATCCGTATGGCGCTCATTTCCTTCTGACCACTGCCACAAACCCATAGAGACGTTTACCACCACATATGGGGTATTTCTGTAAACTGCAGAATCAGAGAAATGTATATTGAGGTTTAGTTTGCTGTTAACCCTTGCTGTGTTGCAAGAAAAAAATTATTAACATGAATAATCTACCAAAAAAGTGAAATTTTGAAATTTCACCTCCATTTTCCTTTAATTCTTGTGGAACACCTCAAGGGTTAACAAAGTCTGTAACAGCAGTTTTTTATAATTTGAGGGGTGTAGTTTCTAAAATGGGGTCATTTATGGGGGGTTTCATTATGTAAGCCCCTCATAATCACTTTATATCTGAATTGGTGCTTAAAAAAATGGTTTTGGAAAATTTGGTGAAAATTTGAAAAATGGCTTCTAAACTTCTAAGCCCTCTAACATCCTAAAAAAGTAAAATGACATTTATAAAATGATGCCAACATAAAGTAGACATATAAGGAATGTAAAATAATAACTATTTTTGAAGGTATTACTACCGTATTTTTCGCCCTATAAGACGCACTTTTTTTCCCCCAAAAGTAGGGGGGAAAATGCGGTGCGTCTTATAGGGCGAATACAAGTGAGCGCTTCCATAAGGAAGCGCTCACTTGTACGTAGGGACCCCCATCAGACCTCAGATCAGCCCACCCAGCCACTTAAAGACCATACTTACCTGTTCTGCGCTGCCGCTGCCGTCCGGTCCCACGCTCCGCGCTCCTCTCTCTTCCCTGCCGGCACGCACTATGACCTGACGCTCTGCTGATATGAGGTCTGATGGGGGCACATTCTGCTGATGTGAGGTCTGATGGGGGCACATACTGTTGCTCTGAGGTCTGATGGGGGCACATTCTGCTGATTTGAGGTATGATGGGGGCACATTCTGCTGATTTGAGGTATGATGGGGGCACATTCTGCTGATCTGAGGTCTGATGGGGGCACATTCTGCTGATATGAGGTCTGATGGGGGCACATTCTGCTGATGTGAGGTCTGATGGGGGCACATACTGTTGCTCTGAGGTCTGATGGGGGCACATTCTGCTGATTTGAGGTATGATGGGGGCACATTCTGCTGATCTGAGGTCTGATGGGGGCACATTCTGCTGATCTGAGGTCTGATGGGGGCACATTCTGCTGATCTGAGGTCTGATGGGGGCACATTCTGCTGATCTGAGGTCTGGTGGGAGCACAGTGAGATGGTATGGGGGCACAGGGGGCTGATATGGGGGTCTGATGTGATGTCCTTAAATTTATGGGCAGTCTGATAAGAGGATCTGATGAAAAATATTTTTTTCTTATTTTCCTACACTAAAACCTAGGTGCGTCTTATGGGCCGGTGCGTCTTATAGGGCGAAAAATACGGTATTTATTTTGAAAGTAGAGAAATTGAAATTTGGAAATTTTTCCAAATTTTTGGTAAATTTGGTATTTTTTTTATAAATAAAAATGAAATATTTTGCCACAAATGTACTACTGTCGTGAAGCACAATATGTGACGAGAAAACAATCTCAGAACGGCCTGGATAAGTAAAAGCGTTCCGAAGTTATTACCACATAAAGTGACACATGTCAGATTTGCAAAAAATGTCCTGGGCAGGAAGGTGAAACCAGGCCCGGGGTTGAAAGGGTTAAACCCCCTTTCCCAATTTTACATATAAAATATATAAACAATAAATAAATAAACATATTAGGTATCGCCATGTCCGAAAAGTCCAAACTATTAAATATATATTATAAAATATTAAATAGAAATTAAAAACGCGTGATTAGTCACCTTGTCCCCCCAAAAAATAAGATAGGACTGTTCTATTATGGGCCGGACGTTCCATAAAATGCGGAATGCACGCTGCTTTTTTGGTGTTTTATTTTTTTCGCGTGGTATCGAGTATCGCAATACATTTTTATGGTACTATATCAAAACCGAATCTAAATTTTGGTATTGTGACAACCCTAAATAATACATCTTTTTAATTAATTTTAACAAATTAACCACCAGAACATCCTATGGGAACATTTATTGTAATCTAACTTGTCTAACATTTGAAAACAAAAAACCCCTTACAAACACTATGTATATCCCATTTTATGAGTAAGAATGTAAGAGAAAATCTGTGTTGAGTTCCCTGGTAACCTCCGGCAGCTGTATGTACAGTGTTATTTATAAATGCCTGTTTTTAGCACAGCACATGCGACGGTGACAGCAAGCTGTTTTATCTTGTCATTGTGCGTTTAATGAATGATTGATTTTCTTCATTCCTTCCCTGACTCATTGGAGTCATTAAAATGTCCAGGCGTAATTGATGCGTGAGTTGGCTGTGTCAGAGAGTGAAGCAAGTGTGCGTAAACCATAGCTTATGTTGGCATGGTCAGGCAGCTGCTTCCTCCAGCCCATAGGAGGAATCCCGTAATCTTCTCTGTTGTCTAGTTTGGGGGCGATATACTATATGAAAACCATTTTGTGCTAAGAAATATGAGAGACATATGCATAGTACTTATAGGACAGAATAATAAAAAGTATATATACTAAATTAATTATATAAGGCAAGGGGCGCACAATGTGGTGGGAGGGGCACATGCAATCCGCGATGCCATTCTTTGTGGCCCCCAACCATCTGCTCCAACCAGACATGCTTGTTTGTGTCTGGTCACTACTAAGAGAGGAAGAGCAGCGTGTGGTACAGGAGCAGGTGGAACCTCCATCTATCAGGCATTCATGGCATATGTATGCATTTTTGATACACCATGAATATTGTGGCGCCTAGGAATGGTTCATTCTGACATTACTGCTCTTGGACAAGAAAAGATTGTGCAAGGGACGTGAAACAATGGCCACCCACATTTACTAATGTGAGTACACTTAGATTTTATGCATAAATTGTGCCAAAATTGTGCCATTTTTTTCTAGGCGCAGACACAATAGTGAATTTGTGTTTTGTTTAAGACTTATCATATAATTACATGTTCATCGTTATACTTAAGGGATTGAATGGAGCGGGCTGCTGTGCTGGGCTCACTCCATATGCAGCAGGTTCCGGCTGTATAATACAGCAGACACCCAACTGCAATGACCTGGATCAGCGATGATGCTGAATCCAGTCATCTAACCCCTCAGATGCCAAGGTCAATAGCGGCCATGGCATCTGTGAAGTTACACGGAGGGAAGGGGATGCCTCTGCCTTCTGATCAAAGTTCTCCCTGCGAAAAGAGCCTGCGGCCTCCTGAAGGTTCCCAGGCCTGTCATGGTTAACTGCCTGTAAAGCTGTGCTCAGCAGGCAGTGCCTCAGAATTCCATCGACTGCATTAGTATTCTATTGCAGGATATGGGACAAGCAGTCAGAAGATTGCAGGTTCCAGTGGAGATAGTAAAAATTCAAATTACCCCCCTTTTGCAATTTTACATATAAAAATAAACATGAAAGATTTTAGGGGAGTTGTCCGCTTTTTACTGTTGATGACCTCAGGATAGGTTATCAATATCAGATTGGCGGGCGTCCGACTCCCGGCACGCCCACCGATCAGCTGCTTGAAGAGCGCTGCCTTCTCTGATCTGTTTACCTGCTTGCCACACCAATTGCAGTGGTGAGCTGGTGTAATGACCAATGTGGGGTCCCCATTCACTTTTATGGCATGGCTCTGTCCTTTTCACTTGAAAAGACAGAGCCACCCCATAGAAATGGATGGGGAAACCATACTTGCAATTACACCTGCTCACCACTGCAATTGCTGTGGCGAGCAGGTAAACAGAGATGCTGATCATTAGGAATGTCGGGAGTTGGACCCCCGCTGATCTGATATTGATGACCTATCATCAGGATAAGTCATCAATAGTAAAAAGTGGATAACCCCTTTAGGCTCCATTCACACGTCCTGTTTTTCTTTCCTGATTCGATCCTGATCCTGATCTGGATCCATTCATTTCAATGGGTCCTGAAAAAATCAGGATCGAATCAGGAGAGAAAAACAGGACGTGTGAATGGAGCCTTAAGCTGTGTCCTGAACTTTTAAAATGTAAAATATTTTTCATGTGTGGTGAATGCCAAAACGAAAAAAAAAGAAAATCCACCATTCGCCATTTCTCACCAAATTAAATAAAAGTGATCAAAAATTCTTACATAACCCAAAAATGCTACCAATAAAAACTACAGTTCGTCCAGCAAAAAAAAAAACAAGCCCTCATACAACTCTGTAGTAAAATGAAAAACTGTGAAATATGAAAATGTTATGGATGTCAGAAATGGTGATCCAAAGAAAAAGTTTATTTTTTTTTCAAAGGTTTTTTTTTTTTACATATTAAAACAAAATAAAAACAAAATTTGGTATTGCAGACATCATATTGACCCACAGAATAAGGGTGTCATCCCATTTTTAGTAAAAAGTGAATTCCATAACATCAAAACCCCAAAAACCTTGGAAGAATTGTGGGTTTTTTTTCAATTTCATCCCACAAAGAATTTTATTTTTCCATTTTCCAATATAAGACATGGCAAATTAACTGGTGCCATTAATAAATACAACTAGTCCTGCAAAAAATAAGAATGGAAAATTAAAAAAGTTATGGCTCTAGGAAAGTACGGAGGAAAATTTTAAAAGGAAAATAGGGTTAAATTCGTAAGTTAATGTATTTTTTATGTTTTACATTTTCCCGTGTATAGAGTACCATGCATAGATATATCATTGTGTTATACAGACATGTCCTTATACAACCTAGAGTTATGTGACATCTGGAAATCAAACTGTGAAAGCATGAATGAAATGTCCTGCTCGCCAGATAACAGCAGCAGGCTTCTGAAAATAAAGGCTTTATTATTACCAGCTACGTCAGTCAATTAACTTGTTAAAAGAACTATAGAGTTAATTCTCATCAAGGTTTTACTATGATCCAAACAGCAAAATGAACTTGCACCCATTTCAGGCTCACAATGGAGACATCATTCACGACAACTCAGCTAATACTTAGTAAAATTTGGTGTATTGTCTTGCTAAGAGCTGGTGACATCATTGCTAGAAACAAAAAATTACCATAAGTCTTCATATTTCTCAGTGACAGTTGTTTTTGTTTTTTTTCAATGTTCCAGAAACAAGCAGCATTATTTTGGAGCGTATTATAACACATTTGTGGAAAAAATGTTTAGTATTTGTTTCAGGGGGTTGTTTGCAGTTGTGTTCCAAGCTGCCATCTACATTGACTTCTATTAGGATGGGGCGACAATGGCAATCTTGACTGCAATACTCTTGTGTGACCAGTGATCAGAATGACTGGCAAGTTGCTTCAATCCCAGAAATGAAATTTGGATTTTTTGCTTTTTTGGGATTGCGGTCGAGGTTTGTTAGTTGTGCTGTGACCAGTGGCGTACCGCTAATAGAGTCAGACAACACAGTTTCTGTCGGGCCCGTGAGGTTTGGGGGCCTGGGCCAGCTGAATGGCCCTGCCCACTTTCCGATTCAACAGCTCAGTAGCATCAGCTCTCTAGTCTGTAATGTAATCTGCAAAAGATAAATATGGTCGGCACTCCGTTCTTTGCAGCGGTGCCCGTGGAAAGCCAAGGCTATCAACGATAAGAAAGATCAATCCCGGCACTTCGCTGACTTGATTAATGGTAAATCTTTATTTCCACATCACATAGGGACGCGTTTCGGCTCCACATGAGCCTTTGTGAACCATGATACAAATATATTATTCGCAGACTTTTTATAGGAAGTTACAACAAAGGAAGTTACAACACCTCTGACGTCAGGTACCTGAGTAAACAATAAGCACCCGGGAGTTAACATCACATCAATCATTTGAGTCCCGTCTGAAAACAAGAAAGTAAATACAGTACAGACCAAAAGTTTGGACACACCTTCTCATTCAAAGAGTTTTCTGTATTTTCATGACTATCAAAATTGTAGATTCACACTGAAGGCATCAAAACTATGAATTAACATATGTAGAATTATATACTTAAAGGGGTTGTCCGGGTTCAGAGAAGAACCCGGACATACCTGCAATTTCACCCAGGCAGCCCGCCTGAAGAGGGCATCGGAGCATCCTATGCTCCGATGCCCTCCTTTGCCCTGCGCTAATTAGCGCAGGGCAAAGGAATTTCGCCGGGTTCCGGTGACGTACCGGTCCCTGCCGGGCAGAGGCTTCCGCCCGGCAGTGAGTCGGTGACGTCATCGGCGCTGATGGACAGGCTTCAGCGCTGCCCTAGCCAGTAAAACGGCTAGGGCAGCGCTAAAGCCGGCCCATTAAGGCCGGTGACGTCACCGAACTCACTGCCGGGCGGAAGTACCCGCCCGGCAGCGAGTATTTACAAAACAAGAGACCTTGCCCTGCGCGATCTAGCGCAGGGCAAGGGGGGGGCATCGGAGCATGAGATGCTCCGATGTCCTCTTCAGGCAGGCTGCCTGGGTGAAATTGCAGGTATGTCCGGGTTCTTCTCTGAACCCGGACAACCCCTTTAACAAAAAAGTGTGAAACAACTGAAAATATGTCTTCTATTCTAGGTTCTTCAAAGTAGCCACCTTTTGCTTTAATTATTGCTTTGCACACTCTTGGCATTCTCTTGATGAGCTTCAAGAGGTAGTCACCTGAAATGGTTTTCACTTCACAGGTGTGCCCTGTCAGTTTTAATAAGTGGGATTTTTTGCCTTATAAATGGGGTTGGGACCATGAGTTGTGTTGGGCAGAAGTCAGGTGGATACACAGCTGATAGACCTACTGAATAGACTGTTAGAATTTGTATTATGGCAAAAAAAGCAGCTAAGTAAAGAAAAACGAGTGGCCATCATTACTTTAAGAAATGAAGGTCAGTCAGTCCGAAAAATTGGAAAAACTTTGAAAGTGTTCCCAAGTGCAGTTGCAAAAACCATCAAGCGCTACAAAGAAACTGAGGACACATGAGGACCGCCCCAGGAAAGGAAGACCAAGAGTCACCTCTGCTGCGGAGGATAAGTTCATCCGAGTCACCAGCCTCAGAAATCGCAGGTTAACAGCAGCTCAGATTAGAGACCAGGTCAATGCCACACAGAGTTCTAGCAGCAGACACATCTGTACAACAACTGTTAAGAGGAGACTGTGTGCAGCAGGCCTTCATGGTAAAATAGCTGCTAGGAAGCCACTGCTAAGGACAGGCAACAAGCAGAAGAGACTTATTTGGGCTAAAGAACACAAGGAATGGACATTAGACCAGTGGAAATCTGTGCTTTGGTCTGATGAGTCCAAATTTGAGGTCTTTGGTTCCAACCACTGTGTCTTTGTGCGACGCAGAAAAGGTGAACGGATGGACTCTACATACCTGGTTCCCACCGTGAAGCATGGAGGAGGAGGTGTGATGGTGTGGGGGTGCTTTGCTGGTGACACTGTTGGGGATTTATTCAAAATTAAAGGCATACTGAACCAGCATGGCTACCACAGCATCTTGCAGCGGCATGCTATTCCATCCGGTTTGCGTTTAGTGGGACCATCATTTATTTATCAACAGGACAATGACACCAAATACACCTCCAGGCTGTGTAAGGGCTATTTGACCAAGAAGGAGAGTGCTGGGGTGCTACGCCAGATGACCTGGCCTCCACAGTCACCAGACCTGAACCCAATCGAGATGATTTGGGGTGAGCTGGACCTCAGAGTGAAGGCAAAAGGGCCAACAAGTGCTAAGCATCTCTGGGAACTCCTTCAAGACTGTTGGAATACCATTTCAGGTGACAAAGCAAAAGGTGGCTACTTTGAAGAACCTAGAATATAAGACACATTTTCAGTTGTTTCACACTTTTTTGTTAAGTATATAATTCCACATGTGTTAATTCATAGTTTTGATGCCTTCAGTGTGAATCCACAATTTTCATAGTCATGAAAATACAGAAAACTCTTTGAATGAGAAGGTGTGTCCAAACTTTTGGTCTGTACTGTATATAAATAATATAATATAAACCATAGGTATAATACCGTGGATATAATATACGTATGTATTAGTAATAGACATATGTTAGCAATCAGGTATATATGCTATTTCCATTATCGCAAAGGGGAAGAATTTTAACCAAGGGATAAATGTGCCACTTCATATTCTCTGTTTAACCCTTTAGGTTCTAGGGTCTGCAACGTGTGTATCCAAAACACCTCACGGCGTTGCAAAAAGCTTTTTTAAGTTACCACCCTGTCTTGGAATCTCAATCTGCTCTATAATTTGATATTTAAACTGCGAAATTTGATGACCCTGTTTTTCAAAGTGATAGGGTAATGGGAGCAGTAGATTTTTAGTGCGGATAGTGGATTTATGTTTACCAGTACGGTCTCTTGCATGCTGCATCGTCTCGCCAACATACAGGAGACCGCACAGGCACTTGATCAAATAAATGATATTTGTGGACATACACGTAAAATGGCCCTGAATTTTATAAGATTTTCCTGTATGAGGATGGTGAAATATATCACCTTTTATGATATTAGAGCACTGCATGCAACTTAAGCAAGGAAACGTGCCATTTTTACAGGAAGCTTAAAAGCTTTGTTTAGGAAGTTTCATAGAGCTGCCAATGTCCACACGGACCAGTTTGTCCCGTAAATTGGGAGCTTTTTTATTACAGATCAAAGGTAGACTTTTAAATTCCTCAATTTCGGGATATTGTGTAATAAAGGCCACCAGTTTTTTTCACTATCTTGTCAATGTGGACATTATGTGGATGAAATTTATGTATCAATGGTATCCTTTTTATGTCTTGGATATTTTTACAAGGGAAACTCTTCTCGATGTCTCCTAGGGCATTATTCAGAATATCCTGAGGATATCCCCTATGACGAAATTTTACTGTCATTTCTCTTAGTCTGATCTCTCTGGTAGAGGGATTGGAGACAATGCGCTTGACCCGTGTATATTGGGATTTTGGTATAGCTTGTTTTGTGGAGTCTGCATGACTACTCTTGTAGTGCAAAAGACTATTTTTATCAGTCGATTTGCAGAACAAATCTGTCTCTATCATCCCATCCGGCATTCTAATGACCGTGGTGTCTAGATAGTTAATTCTGTTGTTATCACATGTCATGGTAAATTTCAATTCAGGCCAAACCGCATTTAGTCTCTCAAAAAAGGCCATGAGCGCTTCACGTGGCCCCACCCATATGCAAAAAATATCGTCAATAAATCTTTTCCAGCACTTGACATTAATTCCAAAAGCTTCATCAGTGTACATATATTTATCTTCAAAATCTGGCATATAGGCATTTGCATATGGGGGGGCCACGTTCATGCCCATCGCCGATCCCCGTTTCTGAAGAAAAAACTTATCCTCAAACATAAAATAGTTTTCATATAGTACTATCTCAAGGAGATCTATTAAAAACCTCTGTTGATTCTCTGGGGTAGAATGAGTATTAAGAATGTTCTTTACAACCTGGATGCCTTTCTGGTGGTTAATAGATGTATATAAATTCACTACATCCATGGTTACCAAAAGGCTACTTTCTGGAATAGTACCCATGGTTCGTATAACCTCAAGGAATGCCCCGGTATCCAATAAAAAGGATCTAGTATTTCTCACCAAGGGTGTCAAAACCTTCTCTAACACTAATGATAGTGGAGTCAGTATGGAAGTAGTGGACGCCACAATTGGGCGTCCCGGAGGATTATTTAGGGTTTTGTGCACCTTGGGCAAAGTAATAAAAAAACGGTATCATAGGTGAATGGTTTACCAAAAATTGTGCCATTTTGTCATCAATAATATCCTCATTTATATAGCGAGTTATCACAGTTTCAATTCTCTTCTCTCTGGTGTAATGTAATCTGGACGCTCTACTCCAGCAGAAGCAGGAATAATGTAAACTGAAGCCGGCGCTTCCTACCGGCCCCCTGTTTGTCAGCAAAATTCAGCTGGCCAGTAAGCAGGGAGATGCTCTGTATGTATGTACTATTACCTACTATATCTGCAGCCCCCCCCCCACCCCACAGACATACTGTATGCTTTATCGTCTAAGGAGGTCTAACATTACTCTGAAGTAATGGGTAACATAATACCATAATAGAAATAGGGCAATGAAAACCAATATATATATCTAGGATATGCCACAAATTTCAGATCGGTGGGGGTTTCACCCTGGGACCTGCTCTAATTTCCAGAATGGGATCCCCAAAGTAGAGCAACCTCTCCATTCTTTGATATGGGACTGATGGATAATAAAAACAATTTTGTTTGAACATAACATTCTGATTAGTCAAACAATAATTGTAATTTTTATTGAGTGGGCCCAATTTTGAGTTTTGCTTTGGGGCCCTATGATTTCTATGTATACCCCTGGCTGTATAGCCAAGATCATCGTGTAGCCCTAGCCTAAGTTAGATGCATCTTCCCTAGATACTTCTTCCTTTTGCTGATGTTACTATTGACAAACCTATCCTATCATTCCTAATTTTTCAAGTAGTTTAACAGAAATGGCATGTAGCTCTCTATTGAGTTTGGGTGCGGGCTCTGGTCTGTCTGACACATTTCTGATGGACTGTTAAATAGGGGTTACCAGAAGGGAAAACAGTCACAGTGTCTTATTGGTAACAGAGAAATAACCCCCATGGGAGCTGTGAAGTTTACATAGGCCGTGGAAGTATCCCACGTTGGTGAAGCTCTTTTACTGTCTGCGCTGACAAGCAGTACACCTCTTCCCCATTCTCTGCTTTGAAATTAGTTTTCTGGGATACAGAGTAGCTAAGGACAGAAGAGGGCAATATATGCTCGGCTTTTAACAAATATTTTTCCATTTATAGAGAATCCCAAGGAAGTAAGTTAATATTGTTTGCAAACCGTTGTTGATATAACATTCATACTAGTTGTTACTGTAACACATTTCTTAAAAAGTACATAATTTGTAACTTTAAAGAGGACCTTTCATGGTTTCTAGTTAGTGTAGTTAAATACCTTTGGTTCCCGGGTACTACCCGCTGATGCTGCCACTCTGCCTGTTTTTTTTTAAATATCTCTCCTACGCCCTGCTGTGCCCCCCCTGTACTTTTCGTGCTCAGTATGTAAATACTGAGCATCAGAACAGGGAGGAGGAGACACCAGGGTTTCTCAGTGGGCGTCTCCTTCTCCCTGGCTGTAGCGCGGTCCAATCACAGCGGGGAGCGTCACAGCCAGGGAGAAGGTGAGCTTTTTTTTTCTCTGGCTATGACACTCTCCGCTGTGATTGGATCACGGCACAGCCAGGGAGAAGGAGACGCCCATTGAGAAACCCTGGCGTCTCCTCCTCCCTGTTCCGATGCTCAGTATTTACATACTGAGCGTGAAAAGCGGGTCATAGGAGCGATATTTTAAAAAACCAGGCAGGGTGGCAGCATCAGCGGGGGGGGTACCCGGGAACCAAAAGTATTTAACCACACTAACTAGAAACCATGAAAGGTCCTCTTTGATTGTAATAAAGCCTAAAGGTACAATATACCTTCAATAGCTGTCCGTGTGTTAGGGGACAAGCATCTCTCGCAATACAAATACATGTGTGGTTTGGCCAAGTGTCTATGTGTGTTCAATAAGGGAGAGGAGAAACCAGATATCTCCTGGCAGAACAAAAGGATTGGGGCTAGAAAGTCATCTGTTAGAGAGTCAGAAGGACCCCATACATTGTTAACTGGTCCCACAAAAAAATGTCAGTTTTAGCCGCAAGTTGCCTAATGTATATGGAGGCCGTTCATTGTAGTATCTGTTTACACGCAGCTTAATTAGTATTAAAATCCTTGAAGGGTTTTTTCACAACCACTTTTCTTCTTGTCTGGGTGACTTCCATATGTGACTAGATGTAGATGTAGCTAGATGTACGAAAGTGGTCACAGGAACCTCTGTCTACTTATTAATACAGGTTTATCTTAGATTCCTCCTACAAGGGGGGGAAAGTAATATATAAGCAGATTGAAAAATAAATTGCATTAGTTCAGGATATAAAATAACCAAGACATAGGGAGCAAATGTGGAAGATTTTAAATAGTGTGTTATCTATCTATAGAGAGGAAAGTGTAGGTGGGATCTTTTGTAGAACATGAGATAAGACAGTTACAGTAATGTAATTATACCAGAATTGAGTAACTGTATGTATTTTGACTTTTTCATGCTGTACAGGATAATTTACATTAATTCTGAATACCAGAAGTGCTCATCTAGTGGGTATTGGGTCCCAGAACAAATACCGTATAACACACTTGGGTCTTGAAACAGTAACACCCCAAATGCAGAATATATGTATATTGTGCATAGATCTGAATAGCCACACAGGATTTATTTGCATTTTTTTGGATTTATTGAAGTTATTTGCATTTACATGTTTTTGTATCAGAACTAAAATGGCACTCTTTTTTTCTAGGAAACAAAGGAAATTGTGGCAATTAAAAAGTTTAAAGACAGCGAAGGTATGTACTGTACCAATTTGAATCTCACTTTAGACTTTTTAAAGTATTGAACGGATGTGCTACTGATAAATCATCAGTGCAACATTCATTTAAGGCTAAAATTGCAATATAATTAACATGGTCTATTGGGTTTCCCACCCAGAAAATAAAATAAAAATATGTTTTTTTGTGTGTATGGCTTCTTTTAACTTGGTTTCATGACATTATCTATTTCTCTCACTTGTGTGATTGTTAGCATGAATAACAAGGACAGCTTTCCTCAACACAATACATATCTGTTACTCAGTCATTCAGGTCAAAAGCCCATTCCCAGCTGTATTTTACAAGAAAAGGCTAAAATCAGAATAAAACTCATAAAACCAGAACATAGCCTTATTAAAGTTCTACTTAATGCCATATAACAAGAATAAGAAATCTGACAAATCTGTTGATGGTTTCCAAGGTGTTACCAGGAAATATTTTTCCACACTACACAGAGTTATCCAAAAAATAAGATGTATAAAAATAAGAAATAAGGTAATACAGGTCTATGCTAAGAAGAATCTCTCACCTGTGAAGGGTACATAAAGTGACTTAAACCCACCCTCTGTGTAATTAACTGCATATGTGCATATGGATTAAAGGTATTTTTTCTCCAGATTAAAGCAACGGGTTGTGAAGTGAAATGTATCATTACCATTCAGCTGTGATAGAATTCCTTTGATCCCTTAACATAGCCAGTGTTAATAAAAGGTTAGTTTAAAGTGCACCTCCGATTATAAACAATGGCCCTGATTTATCACACCTTCACTCCAGAATTCTGTCTTCAAAAAGTCGCACGATAGGGCTTTTGCGACTTTTTTGCGCATTTTTTTGCGACTTTTTGCATGTGTACACCACTCACTCCAGTTTGTAATATGGGTGGAAAAGTGGGTGTGGTTAGCCATGTTAATGAGTTTCACTCCAGATTTATCATTGCGACTTTTTAAAAAAAGTCGCAAAATAGTCGCAATCTCACTCCAGGAGGAGGGTGGAGTAGGAAAAGTGGAGGAGCTTCTCTAGACAGAAGTGTTAGGTTTAAGGACAAGCCACATTTATCAAACAACCTGTGACGTTTGATAAATGTGGCAGAAAGTAATCCAACACAGACTGAAGCAAAACTGACTTCAAATATTTTCCTAATGATAAATTCCCCCCAATGTTCCGTTATTCAATAGTACAAGTATGGCTAGAAAACTTTGTAATATAACTTATTAAAGGAAAAAATGCTTCTTTTTCCAGGCCCCTCCCACCCTAAACTGTTCACTCACTGAATTCACTGCCTTTTCAGCTTCAATGATCAATCAGATTACAGTTGCCCCTAACAGACTATGGAGAGGGGAGAAGAAGCAGGAGACTAGCTACTGTGATGTCTCCTATACAAGCCATACAGAGAAAAAGAGATTCTGCTCCCCTATCAGGGGTGTAACTACCATAGTGGCAGACCATGCGACTGCTATGGGACCCAGGACAAGAGGGGGCCCAGTCTTAGTTGGGATCATCCCCTCTTCTACTGGAGGTGAAAAGTTGGTCAGGACTCTACCCTCTAAAGGAACAACTTTTAGCAAATGAAGCAGTGGCCCAAGGGTCATTGAAAGGGGTTTAGGTGTAAACCCTTCTGTCCTGTGTGGGGGGCCTGGTTTGATCCTTTCTATGGGGCCCTTACTTCTCTATGTACGTCACTGTCCCCTATGTCTCTTTATCACACCCTCAGGAACAATAGCATGTGGGAAATGATGCAGCAGTGCTGAGCAGTGTAGCTGTGCACTGAGTTAAAAAATAGTAAAACACTTGGTAAGAGCCTTCATCAGTAGCTCTTGTGTATCTCTTTGCCTCTCCTAAGGCTGTATTACACAGCCCTATGTGGTAGATGATTGTCGGGAGGGAAGCGATCCCTCTCGGCATTCACCTGCTCACTAGCGGAGGAGACCGCTGCTATTACATGCCACAATCTCCTCCACTGCATGGGGAGGAGTGATCGCTATGCCATCGCTTGTCCCCATGCTGTATAGTGGTATGCCGGCGGCAGATCGTTATTAGATTTGGATTGCCCGATGATCGAGCGTTTTCTTGCTCATTAGGCAGTCGGCGGCAGTAATACACTGCAAGATGATCATGCAAATGCTCGTTAGCGATCATCTGCCGAAAAATCGGCAGGTGTAATACAGACTTTACTCTGCAGCTGCTGCCTCACTCCTCTTCCGTTCCCCTCTTCCATTTTCTCAGAAAAGCTGAAAAGTCATATTCTCTCTGGAGGCAGATTTGATTAGTGAATTCAATTGAATGAGTGAGCAGGTACAGAGGCAGGTGGAGGGGGGGGGGGCTGATAAGTGCAAAAACTAGATTTTTTTCTAGTAAAGTTTATTAGAGTTTCTTATCGTTACTTGTAATTTTGATTTATCAAAATTACAATTACAATTATTTATTTTTAATAATTGAAGTAAACTTTAAATCCATCTGTAACAACTTTGCAAATGCCTGGACTGAACTGGCATCATTTCTTCCTGGCCGTTTTGATCTGGAACTACATTTTATAATATCAGTTTGATTCCGTCGAGACTAAGCCCTTCACAACTGAGCTGAGCTATGATGCACTAAAAGTCCTATAATTTAAGAAATTAAAAAATAAAACAAGGTTTTTAATTGAAATACTTACTTTGCATATATTTAACCATTCAACAGCTGCAACTAAATCTTTTAAAATGCGTCATAATTAGACAAATGGCTTACCCTTTTTGTTCATTGTCTTCTAAATTGAGTCACCTGACCTATATGAACCTTATACCTGCCATGATATGTATGTTGTATGCATATACATCTGGAATATTCCTGTGGTTGCCTTACACGAAGCATTCTGTTATATGTGTAATTTTCTTCTTCCCACTAAATGTAATTGCACTAAATTACATATGTGGAGGCACCAAACAATGACCATTAATTGCACTGTGTGCGAGTGAAATTCAAACAGCTGCTTGTGGAGGTGTTTGAACTCTTTACATGTGGTTGGAGCCTGGACAAGGCAAGTCAAGTCAAAGCAAGCAAAAGTGGTTTTATTTGGTTTATTTATTAACTAAAATATTCTTTGAACAAATGCAAATGTTGCACATTCTGAACATTTACAAAAACAATTGGTCGACTGGCCCAAAAAAATTCCCACTAGGAGTCCTATCCTTATTTTTAGATAAAACTTTTGGCCATTTATGTTAGTTTAAAAAGTCAAAATAAAAGCGAAGTTTTATCTAAAAATAAGGATAGGACCCCTAGTAGGATTTTTTTTGGCCAGTCAACCAATTGTTTTTGTATCATCCCTAGGGTCCCATCCAAGGGCAATGATCTACATTCGGTACATCACATGATAGTGCTCCTCAATTTTTTTTTTTATTTTGGCGATTTTTGTTTTGTTACCCAGATTTTACTAAATATAACAGTAATTAAGAACAGTGTCTGTGTAAATGCATCTGATTTATTAATCTGGAAATAGCATTTTATTGTCATTATTTTGACAGTAACACTATTAGCAGTTTAGATACATAGATGTAATTTGTACACAAAAACGATTTACAGTATGACTTACAAACTGTAACCAGGGCAAAATATAACACAACAGTACAAAAAAGAAAACACCAGTAAACAAAGAATTGCTTATGCTGTAAAGTATTTCGGCACTGTACAGCCATGGGCACGACACTCACCCCAACTTTTTATATTTACATTATTATGATTAAAAGGACTTTTCCCAGAATATACATTGATGCCCTGTGTTTAATTAATGTGATCTGTGGGGTCTTACAGATCAACAGTTCATCCAGGTACAGTAATGACTGGACGAATTTGCCTAATAAAATACTGGATTTCTAACTGTAATTGTAATTGAGCACTGTGGATTTTTTGTATCAAGGTACATTGACATGTCCATACAACCGCATTTACTTTACAGAATTAGTTTTTAATATCCTCATCACATGCCCTACAAAAAGGTATATAGAGAAAGAGATGGTGATTTTGAGATTTAGTAGATCAAGACACTTAAATCTCAAGACACTTAAGATCAAGTAAGCGAGCGCTTGGCGCATGCGCATAACAGGCACAGGCGCCTGGAATTTGAAGAGCTGGGGCCGGGATCGCGCAGGGAGATATCGCGCACCGCGCATGCGCGAGACTTGCGCGATCCCCGGCCCATCAGCAAACTGTCCATCATCTTGCCAAGGGGAGTGGTTTACTTGACTCGAGTCAAGGAGGCCGCTGCCCCCTTGACTTCAAGCCGAGTCAAGGCAGCGCGCCAACGGAGGATTAAAATATGAATTTTACACAGTTTGAAGGATCTCTTCTCCTTACAAAGATCATCTTCTGAATCACGCTGGAACATAAATTAAGGTACTGCTAACAGTTTTTTTTAGCCCAAGGAGGTGACAGGTTCCCTTTAATTTAATTCATTTTCTAATGTATTATTGTCCATATTGCTTCCTTTACTAGCTTGATTAATTTTTCATCATATTATACCCTGCTCATTTCCATGGTTGCTGCAATCCAGCAGTGGTGGCAATGCTTTTACACTATAGGAAAAATTGCCAGCCTCTCTGGTGGCCAGGACCGTGGGAGTGTATAGGTTGGCACTTTTTCCTATAGTGTGCACACACTGCTGCTGTATTACAGGGTGGTCGTAACCATGGAAACAAACAGTGTATAATTTGATGGAAAAATGAATCAAGCCAGCAATGGAAGCAATATGGATAGTAACAATATATTAGTAAGTGGCTTATATTAAAGGGTTATTCTCATTTTAGACAATGGGGGCATATCGCTAGGATATGCCCCCATTGTCTTATAGGTGCGGGTCCCACCGCTGGGACCCGCACCTATTTCCAGAACGGAGCCCCCGAAGTGAATGAGGGCGCACTGCGCATGCGCAGCCGCCCTCCATTCATTTCTATGGGGCCGCCGAAAATAGCCGAGCGCTGGCTCGGCTACTTCCGTCGGCTCCATAGAAATGAATGGGAGCGCACCGCGCATGCACGGCCCGGCTCCCATTCATTTCTATGAGCGCCGCGGGGAGCTGCGCCTGGTGGTGGCCGGACCCCCGGAAACCTGGGGTCCTCCAGGCGCAGCGCTCCCCGCTCCGTTCTGGATATAGGTGCGGACCCGCACCTATAAGACAATGGGGGCATATCCTAGCGATATGCCCCCATTGTCTAAGATGAGAATACCCCTTTAAGTTGGTCTACATGATAAATGCCATTTACTGAAGTGAGACCACCCCTTTAAGCAAAGTGTTCATTGGCACGAAACCTATATTAACTATATAGTACACAAATTAAGCTTTTCTGACCCCTCAGCCAGCTATTGTGCGCGATTCCTGACTAATAGCATTATTAGACTCAGCATGCCTTCAGATGCATGCACCTATCTTTATTTTTGATTGTCATATGCGGCAGATAGCGAAGCCAATTACAAGTAATCATGGTATTATATTTTTATATGTGTGTTACATTATTTTCCAAAACTTTGTTGTTTCACAGCTCTTCTGACAATGAACCTGATATCAAATCCAGAATAAAATGTTCAGGCTTCTAGCAGCATTGTTCATTTCAGGTTACTCAACCCAGTGATTTAGTGGAAAATGATAACAAGGAGTGGAAAAAATTGTGGCACTTGCAGTTATATGTGAGATGGCATCTGAGATCCATCAAAATATATTAACAACATTTTCAGCACATACCAGTCAGTTAGCATTTCTGGACCCTGCAGCCTGTCAACTAGAGGAAATCTGGAATTTCCTGTCTGCAAATCCAGAAAGCTATGTTGAGTGTGAGAATACAGAGTTTGAAAAACATAGCTGCTACATTCAAAACTGCCACAGGTTTTGAGTGCTATTGCAGCTCAGCCAATGGGAGAGGACAATTGTATCCAACATATAATAAAATATGCATTTGCTCTTCTCTCCTTAATGAGAACACGTAGCCATTCAATAGAAAAAAGTATTTTTTTTAATGTTTCTATGGAGTGTTTGGGGTATGTTTTGCTGGCCGTGTTATTACCACTTCAGAGGGAAGGTTAGTATGCTTTTTTTACACCCTCTTATTTGGTTTGGTAGGGCATCCAACACCTTCCCCGATTTAAAGGGCACCTGTCTGGGTTTCCTAACGTCTTTTAGAGGTTTGAAAGGCAACCTATAAATAAAATACGTACTCCCCAAGATCCATGGGGGACAGCCCTGTACTCCAGGAGCTATCTAGAGTGACAGCATCATGAGCAGGGTTTCACAGGAAGCGATCCTGCCACCTGCTTGGAAGCCTCAGGGTGCCACTATCATTGGGGCTGTGAGCGACATTTTATGCATGGTGAAAGCTGGTACTCTTACTGGCCCTGTGACCATCATTGGTATGACGGGCTGTGGCTGACGCTCTTGTATTTCTCACTGTATGTATCGCACATACCTTTCCCTCAACTCTGACTAAAAGCAGTAGGACAAAACAATATCTGCATTAATGGTGGGCAGCATGGTGGCTCAGTGTTCAGCATTGTTTCCCCGCAGCATTGGGTTCCTGGGTCCAAATCTAACAGGAGGCCGCTGCATGCAGTTTGCATGTTCTCTCCATGTTTTTATGAGTTTTCTCTCAAACTCCAAAAGCATACAGAGTGGTTAATTGGCTTCCTAGGAAGACTGACCCTAGTGGATGTTGGGGAATGAGCACCTAGATAGTAGCCAGTGATTCCCTTTCAAAAATTTACATTGCTTTAAAATGGTTATTCCATGACTGATGTAAAAAATAATAAAAAATAATAACTATACATTATATAGTACATGACATTCCCCGTCTAGCAAAGGTAGAACCAGTCCTGTACCTCTTATATAACCAAAGATCTCCCCATTGATTGCTCCAATTTTTCTGCTAGACTTATTTCAGGCTGGCAGCTCAGGGGGAGGGGGGGCGTGCTTTCTCAGGGGGCATGTCGTTTCTGCTGCAGCTCTTTCCTTGAACTAGCCACAGCTTCTAACAGAAGATATGGCTGGAGACCCTTGAAGATTTAAACTGAGCATGTGCGACCACCTCAGTGAGGTGGGCAGAGAAATAAGGAGCAGGTGGAGCTATACAGATGCATTTAATCCAATAACTATAACTATACAAAATTTGTAATGACTTGCAATTACAAAAGTATTGATATCCAGGTGCTGGTTTGAAACATTTCAAATATTTTTCATGACACTACCCCTTTAGGTTCCTTGGGGAGAAAAAAAACATTATATGTGTTTGCTTTTCTTGTTATTATGTGCATCTGTAAAATGCTATACTGTGTTGTTAACTTTTTTGTTGTCCTAAGTTGTACTGTGATGAAGCAGCAGGTCTGGGCTGAAACATGTCCCCAATAGGCCTATGATTGTTTTCATTCTAATCTCCTGACACAAGACAAAGGCTGGTTGTGTTTGTTATCCTTATCTTCTTCATATCAGTAACTGTTGTTAGGTGGAATCTTTACCCAAGTGCATGTTAACTGAATTATTAATAGATGAATGTAGCCAAGCATGAAGATTTCCCGCAAGTCAATCTGTTATGGTGTATGCCACAGTTAGATTCTGCAAGTTGCTCAGAAAACCTTGCTAAATCATCCCAGACCTGTCACAACTTCTATATAACTCTTGCTGATGAGATTTCAGCTGAAGCTTACTATAACATGTATATCTATTTTAGTATCAGCATGCGGTATTAATGGAAAGCGCTGACTGTGAGTTGAGATGACTCTATAGGTTTCACAGCTTACACTGTATAGGGGAGGTAGCTGTAATAACTAGGATGTTGAATTGTTTGAATGGTTACTAAAGACCATTCAGCCAGTCATAGATATAATGCCTTGAAAAAGTATTCATATCCCTTGAACTTTTCCATGTTTTTTTCATATTACACCCACAAACTTAAATGTATTTTAATGGAATTTTATGTGATACACCAACACAGAGTTGCAAGTATGTGTGAGGCGAAAAGAAAATACAAAAAGATACATGGTTTTAAAATTTTTAATAAATAAAAATCTGAAAAGTGTGGCATGCATTTGTATTCAGCCCCCTGTACTCTGATAGCCCTAAATAAAATCCAGTGTGACCAATTGCCTTCAGAAGTCACCTAATTTGTGAATTGAGTATAACTACAGCTGTTCTGTGAAGGCCTCAGAGGTTTGTTAGTGAATATTAGTGATCAAACAGCATCATAAAAATCAAGGAACACGCCAGACATGTCAAGGATAAAGTTGTGGAGAAGTGTAAAGCAGGGTTAGGTTATAAAAAAAATGTCAAGCTCTGAACATCTCACAGAGCAATGTTCAATCCATCATTTGAAAATGGAAGTAGTATGGCACAACTACAAAGCCACCATAACATGTCCGTCCACCTAAACTGACAGACCAAGCAAGGAGAGTACTAATTAGAGAAGCAGCCAAGAGGCCCATGGTCACTCTGGAGGAGCTGCAGAGATTCACAGCTCAGGTGGGAGAATCTGTTCACAGCACAACTATTAGTTGGGTAATCCACAAATCTGGCCTTTATGGAAGAGTGGCAAGAAGAAAGCCATTTTGAAAGCAGACCATAAGACGTCCTGTTTGCAGTTTGCCATATAAGGGACATAGCAAACATGTGGAAGAAGGTGCTCTGGTCATATGAGACCATAGTAGAATTTGTGGCCTAAATGCAAAACGCTGTGTGGCAGAAAACTAACACTGCACATCACCCTGAACACACCATCCCCACCGTGAAACATGGTGGTGCCAACATCATGCTACAGGAATGCTTTTCTTCAGCAGGGACAGGGAACATTTTCAGAGTTGATGGGAAGATGGATGGAGCTAAATACAGGGCAATCCTGGCGAAAAGCCTGTTAGAGGCTGCAAAATGCTCCAGACCTAAATCCCATTGAGAATCCTGGAGAAAATTGATCCAGACTTTCCCCATCCAATCTTACGGAGCTAGAGGTATTTTGCAAAGAACAGGCAAAAATTTCAGCCTCTAGATGTGCAAAGCTAGTAGAGACATACCGCAAAAGACTTTCAGCTGTAATTGCAGCGAAAGGTGGTCCTATAAAGTATTGATTCAGGGGGTTCTGAATAGAAATGCATGCCACACTTTCCATTTTTATTCATTAAAATTTTTAAAAAGAATGTATCATTTTGCTTTCACTTCACACATACTTGCTACTTTATGTTGGTCTATCACATAAAATCCCAATAAAATACATTTGTTTGTGGATGTAACGTAAAAAAAATGGGGAAAAGTTGGGTGTGAATACTTTGTCAAGGTACTGTAATAAAATAAAATGCTCTGTGCTAAAAGGTTGTAATGGCAGATACCGTGTCAGAATTAAAAAAAGACTAAATGCTTATGTAACTACAAATAGCATTAAAAGGATTGTCCAAGGAGAAACATTATATTTATAATGTCTCAGCTTAGTGTAAGTAAATTAAAGGGGTTTTCCAGGTGTTTAATGTTAATGCCAGAGGAGGTTTGGAGTTATTGAATCGGCAGAACGTTGGTGACTTTTATGCGCTATACTCGTCAGCACCCAGCGACCTTGGTCTGTAACTTTAGGTGATCTGCCACTTCATTGGCAGATCATTATTATTAATCACTTCTTTGGCAGATCATTATCATTGGCAGATCATTATCATTAAACGCATCTTCTTTTACAATTATACCACTCACAGTTGATTGTGGAATATCTAGAATGGAAGAAATTTCACAAACTGATTTATTACAGTACCACATCTGAATTTAGTGAGCTCTTTAGAATGACCCATTCTTCCACAAATATTTGTAAAGGCAGACTGCTTGGATCGGTGCTGGATTTTATACACCTGTGGGAATGGGACTTAATGAAACAATGGAATTCAGTGATTAAGAGCTGCTCCCCTTGTTTCACCGGTGTCACAGCCTGCTATTGGCTGCACCTCTCCGTCTCCAGATGTTGTGATCTACACAATGGGGAGATGCAGCGACGGCCATAGGGGGATCCAGAAGGACACCGGCGTCAAGGAACAGGTAAGTATTCTGTGTATGAGGGGCACGGGTATTGTCGGGAGGGCTTTACAGGTTTGGATAACCCCTTTAATTTAATCTAAGACACCAAAGCCTACCACTTAAATCATACAACAATAAATGTTGCTCCCCTTGTTTCACCGGTGTCACGGCCTGCTATTGGCTGCACCTCTCCGTCTCCAGATGTGATCTACACGATGGGGAGATGCAGCGACGGCCATGGGGGGATCCAGAAGGACACCGGCGTCAAGGAACAGGTAAGTATTCTCTGTATGAGGGGCACGGGTATTGTCAGGGGGGCTTTACAGGTTTGGATAACCTCTGTAATTTAATCTAAGACACCAAAGCCTACCACTTAAATCATACATACAACCATAAATGCTTCGATGGAAGTCCATGTGGTTGCAAACATCTTGCAACATTTTTCCCAATTCAAGGAACCACCTGCAAATTCCATTTAACAGTAAATGACACCTTTCAGGTTTGGTATGGGGATGAGCAAATCAATTTGTTTATCGTAACGAATTTACACTCAGGGTGCTTTCTCTGCTGTCAGATTAATATGGCGCACATCTTGTGAGGTCTTGTTAATCTCACGCATGCGCCTTTACTGTGAGAATTGGCTCATGCACTATGGCATTTAAACAAATCAACAGAGGGAGGCTCCATCACAGACTTGTTTGAATGAACAAATTGATTTGTATAAATCAATTCGCTCATCCGTAGTTTACTAATCTGTAAAGTGCCAAAAACAGTCAGACAATCCAAAGGACACCAGTATAATCTGAGGGCCCCATGAATAACTCCCACCTAGTTTGAAACCAACTTCAAGGGCCACACCCCATAATTGACTTGACATCTAATAAAAGCACAACAACATACAATAACTGCCATAAACCATCCCTCCCAGTTCCATTACTAGAGTGAGTAAAAAAAATGTCCTCCACGTGCTGCTGATCACTTGCTGAGTTAGCTCCACTGTGACCCCTCTGACCATGTCTTATTCCGTAGTAACAATGAGTGGCTTTCATCCAAAAGCCAAATCACACAGACTTTCCTGATGGCTTACCTGCAGTATGGTCTGCCTTTATCCCGGCAGTTGTATCTTGCTTTTCTGTTTTTATCATTTAAAAATTCCACACATTATATAGTTTATACAGTACAGACCAAAAGTTTGGACACACCTTCTCATTCAAAGAGTTTTCTGTATTTTCATTACTATGAAAATTGTAGATTCGCACTGAAGGCATCAAAACTATGAATTAACACATGTGGAATTATATACTTAACAAAAAAGTGTGAAACAACTGAAAATATGTCTTATAATCTAGGTTCTTCAAAGTAGCCACCTTTTGCTTTGATTACTGCTTTGCACACTCTTGGCATTCTCTTGATGAGCTTCAAGAGGTAGTCACCTGAAATGGTTTTCACTTCACAGGTGTGCCCTGTCAGGTTTAATAAGTGGGATTTCTTGCCTTATAAATGGGGTTGGGACCACGAGTTTTGTTCGGCAGAAGTCAGGTGGATACACAGCTGATAGTCCTACTGAATAGACTGTTAGTATTTGTATTATGGCAAGAAAAAAGCAGCTAAGTAAAGAAAAACGAGTGGCCATCATTACTTTAAGAAATGAAGGTCAGTCAGTCCAAAAAATTGGGAAAAATTTGAAAGTGTCCCCAAGCGCAGTCGCAAAAACCATCAAACGCTACAAAGAAACTGGCTCACATGAGGACCGCCCCAGGAAAGGAAAACCAAGAGTCACCTCTGCTGCGGAGGATAAGTTCATCCGAGTCACCAGCCTCAGAAATTGCAGGTTAACAGCAGCTCAGATTAGAGACCAGGTCAATGCCACACAGAGTTCTAGCAGCAGACACATCTCTACAACAACTGTTAAGAGGAGACTGTGTGCAGCAGGCCTTCATGGTAAAATAGCTGCTAGGAAACCACTGCTAAGGACAGGCAACAAGCAGAAGAGACTTGTTTGGGCTAAAGAACACAAGGAATGGACATTAGACCAGTGGAAATCTGTGCTTTGGTCTGATGAGTCCAAATTTGAGAACGTTGGTTCCAACCACCGTGTCTTTGTGCGACGCAGAAAAGGTGAACGGATGGACTCTACATGCCTGGTTCCCACCGTGAAGCATGGAGGAGGAGGTGTGATGGTTTGGGGGTGCTTTGCTGGTGACACTGTTGGGGATTTATTCAAAATTGAAGGCATACTGAACCAGCATGGCTACCACAGCATCTTGCAGCGGCATGCTATTCCATACGGTTTGCGTTTAGTTGGACCATCATTTATTTATCAACAGGACAATGACCCCAAACACACCTCCAGGCTGTGTAAGGGCTATTTGACCAAGAAGGAGAGTGATGGGGTGCTACGCCAGATGACCTGGCCTCCACAGTCACCAGACCTGAACCCAATCGAGATGGTTTGGGGTAAGCTGGACCGCAGAGTGAAGGCAAAAGGGCGAACAAGTGCTAAGCATCTCTGGGAACTCCTTCAAGACTGTTGGAATACCATTTCAAGTGACTACCTCTTGAAGCTCATCAAGGGAATGCCAAGAGTGTGCAAAGCAGTAATCAAAGCAAAAAGTGGCTACTTTGAAGAACCTAGAATATAAGACATATTTTCAGTTGTTTCACACTTTTTTGTTAAGTATATAATTCCACATGTGTTGATTCATAGTTTTGATGCCTTCAGTGTGAATCTACAATTTTCATAGTCATGAAAATACAGAATACTCTTTGAATGAGAAGGTGTGTCCAAACTTTTGGTCTGTACTGTATAAGGATGCGGCATAATAGCCGAAATGCGTCCTTGTATATGCTATGTAATGTGTGGAATTATTTAAAAGCATAAAAACGGAAAAGCAAGATACGACTGCCGGGATTTCTTTCTTTTCTTGTGTGTGGAGCCCACTCCTTCCCGCTGCAGCTTTTACTACAGACTGGGTGCTGGCTGGATATTGCTAAAGTTTACAACAATGCCTGTCAGCAAGATGTTGACTGATTCTAGTAGCAACTACTAGAAATCTAGTGAATTCTGTAATTCAGGATAAATAAACATATTTGCCAAGCCGCTCAACTTTGACACATCTTTATAATGAATATAATTGTGCTTTCTTCAATGATATATATGTAAATGAGAACTGTATATTTACTGTATTCTTAAGTAGCAGAATCTGTGAGGTACTACAATGCAACGCTGACATAGCACTCCTACTACTTTAAGGGATTGTCTGAGATACTTGAATATCTAACTTAAAATTAAAAAAGAAAAACATTATGTACTCACCCCTTACTCCAGTGCTGTTCTCGGCAGTGTTCCTCCGGTACTCAGACATCTCCCAATCTAAAATTAAATGCCATGCTAAAAATAATTGATTGGTTTATCTTCATAAAAATGCAGGTTTTTATTTTAAGAATAAATTCCTATCAGTATGGGATTGTCATCATTCATTATGGCCCATGTAGTCATTCCAAGCCACTGCAGTTATTTCCTAGAATAGCTTCCAACACATTTCACACGTGTTTCAAACAAAATCTGTCACATCATGTAATTTTTGATTAGAAGGGGAAGAATGGCTGACCTTTCATTGGGAAGGTGCCATTCTTTTGCTTATGTACAGAAAAATACAAAGTTTGAGCATAAGTTTTGAAGATAAATGCTTTTTGCAGCTTTTTATTATTTATTATACCATGGAAAGCAATGTTTGTTCTGGGAAGCAATTCCATTATTTCTATGTGACAGCTTGACAACTGTGTAACCAGAATGGACCTGACAAAGAGTTCCAAATTCTGAATGTGTTATGTGACATTTGTGAAGGGAACTTTTCTTTGACAACTCGGAAGCCAATTTATGATTTATCCCTTGAAGTAAAACAAAATATTAAGAGTAATGAACACAATTAGCTTGACAATAACAACGCAAAAAAGACTAGTTTTCAGGGGGGGGGGGGAGTTTGGGTTTTTTTTTTGTTTGTTTACTCACTTATTTGATGCACTGTTCTTTTTTCCATTTCTGTGGGAGTGCAGCAGCTCATCACATCAGATCAAACACAGTCAAGCACCTGCTTCTCCCAGGTGTGCATTTCAATCTGAAAAATTCCAATTAGGATATACAGTCATGGCCAAAAGTTTTGAGAATGACACAAATCTTCTATTTTCACATGATCTGCTGCCCTCTGGTTTTTATGTGTGTTTGTCAGATGTTTTTATCACATACAGAAATATAATTGCAATCATATTATGAGTAACAAAAGCTTATATTGACAGTTAGAATGAGTTAATGCAGCAAGTCAATATTTGCAGTGTTGACCCTTCTTCTTCAGGACCTCTGCAATTCTCCCTGGCATGCTCTCAATCAACTTCTGGACCAAATCCTGACTGATAGCAGTCCATTCTTGCACAATCAATGCTTGCATTTTGTCAGAATTTGTAGGTTTTTGTTTGTCCACCCGTCTCTTGATGATTGACCACAAGTTCTCAATGGGATTAAGATCTGGGGAGTTTCCAGGCCATGGACCCAAAATCTCTATGTTTGTTGCCTGAGCCATTTAGTTATCACCTTTGCTTTATGGCAAGGTGCTCCATCATGCTGGAAAAGGCGTTGTTGATCGCCAAACTGCTCTTGGACGGTTGGTAGAAGTTGCTCTCGGAGGACATTCTGGTACCATTCTTTATTCATGGCTGTGTTTTTAGGCAAGACTGTGAGAGAGCCGATTCCCTTGGCTGAGAAGCAACCCCACACATGAATGGTTTCAGGATGCTTTACAGTTGGCATGAGACAAGACTGGTGGTAGCGCTCACCTTGTCGTCTCCGAATAAGCTGTTTTCCAGATGTCCCAAACAATCGAAAAGGGGATTCATCAGAGAAAATGACTTTGCCCCAGTCCTCAGCAGTCCACTCCCTGTACCTTTTGCAGAATATCAGTCTGTCCCTGATGTTTTTTCTGGAGAGAAGTGGCTTCTTTGCTGCCCTCCTTGAGACCAGGCCTTGCTCCAAGAGTCTCCGCCTCACAGTGCGTGCAGATGCACTCACACCTGCCTGCTGCCATCCCTGAGCAAGCTCTGCACTGCTGGTAGCCCGATCCCACAGCTGAAACACTTTTAAGAGACGGTCCTGGCGCTTGCTGGTCTTTCTTGGGCGCCCTGGAGCCTTTTTGGCAACAATGGAACCTCTCTCCTTGAAGTTCTTGATGATGCGATAGATTGTTGACTGAGGTGCAATCTTTCTAGCTGCGATACTCTTCCCTGTTAGGCCATTTTTGTGCAGTGCAATGATGACTGCACGTGTTTCTTTAGAGATAACCATGGTTAACAGAAGAGAAACAATGATGCCAAGCACCAGCCTCCTTTTAAAGTGTCCAGTGGTGTCATTCTTACTTAATCATGACAGATTGATCTCCAGCCCTGTCCTCATCAACACCCACACCTGTGTTAATGGAGCAATCACTGAAACGATGTTAGCTGGTCCTTTTAAGGCAGGGCTGCAATGATGTTGAAATGTGTTTTGGGGGATAAAGTTCATTTTCTAGGCAAATATTGACTTTGCAAGTAATTGCTGTTAAGCTGATCACTCTTTATAACATTCTGGAGTATATACAAATTGCCATTATAAAAACTGAAGCAGTAGACTTTGTAAAAATTAATATTTGTATCATTCTCAAAACTTTTGGCCATGACTGTAGTCCCTTACACTCAGTCCCAGTGATCCTAATAAAAAATTGCACTATGATTCTGTATGTATCCCCTCCCCCCTTCCATTTTTTTTCTGTATTGTCTAGAGTGATATATTTCTATGAATTTAAAAGTAGGGATGGATGAAAGGTGTAAGGGCCGCTTCACCTGCTTCACTATGATATTACTAAGCAGGCAGTGAGCGGAAGAAAGGAGCAGAGAACATACTGAGCATGTTATTCTACCACTGAATGCAGGAGAAGGACCAGAAGGATAGAGAGCAAGAGACACTAACGGAAAGGAAAATGAATCTACATAAAAGCCTGACAATATTTTTATTGTACTGATATATTGCAATAATACTTCATTTGAAATATCTTTTCATAGCACAGTAATAATTTTAATGAAATTACCCACTTAATAAGATTCTTATGATATGTTCTTTGCCTTTAGTCAGGAAATTGTTATTTAGTTATTTACTGTAATAGTGTATCCAACACTAATAATTCTGTGCTTCCCCGATATTCATAAGTGTGGAGTTGTATCGAGGTTAGAACATAGATTTACCATGACCTTTTGACTTTACTATCTTTTTTCCTCTATGATTCCTTTGGCTGTACAAATTATTTATATTGTTACATATTTTTGAGCAGATTTGTGGCCATAGCAACTAATAGAAACAATTTTATTAATTTAAGGGATATTATATTTTTGTTTTGTCTTGTACATAACTTTGGTCTGATATAAAATGGTCAACTTCAAGAACTTCGCTTCAGATTGGTTGTATGATGTTAAAATATATAGCTTCCAGAATGACAATACTGATGGTATATCATCAGGATCCTGAGCCAGAATACTGACTGATTTCAATACGCTCGTCTGAAAGCGCTCTAAGGCTACTTTCACACTTGCGGTAGCCTTTTCCGGCAGGCTGTTCTGGGGAGGAAACAGCCTGCCGGTCTTGGCAGACTGTTCCCCTGCCGGAGAAGGCTACCGCTAGTCTGAAAGTAGCCTTAGAGCGCTTTCAGACGAGCGTATTGAAATCCGTCAGTATTCTGACTCAGGATCCTGATGATATACCATCAGTATTGTCATCAGTATTGTCATCAAGATTGCTTCAGGATTTGATCAGGATTTACATGTGTATTTCTTCCTTCCTTCATTATTTATGCACTGCACAGACTAATGTGCGTATTTGGAAACAAATCCGCACTAAACTCGGACATGCTGCAGATTTCAAATACTGACAGAAATTTATTGTTCATGTGAATAGCTCCATTCATTAACATTTCCAGCGGATTCTGGTACATTAAATCAGGACTATATAGGCATTGCAAATACGCTTGTCTGAAAGCGGCCCTAGACATATTGATTTTGTCCGATTTGTAATTTGCTGTTGGAAAATTTAGGAAAATTATGGTGAATTGATTCTCTAGCAAATATATTGTTGAATCAGGCAAAATAATTCACAGTAACATAGTAATATACAGTAGTTTCTAAGGTTGAAAAAAGACATCTGTCCATCCAGTTCAGCCTGTTATACTCATTAGTCATATCCTGAATGCAAGGGAACCTGTCATGTTGAACATACAGTTCCATCTGAGCAGCATGATATAGAGCAGGAAGACCTGACACTCACATTGATATACAGTTTATTACCTTATAGGTCATCACTATCCAAATATCAGAAAACCCTTTTAAGTCACATTTTAGCGTGTTACTGTCAGCACATTCAGGAGGATTATAACCAGATTTAGCTTTTTTTATTTTAATTTTTTTTTGTTATTTTTGCGTTTTACATGAAATAGCAGGTGCAGATTTGCATCTTTCTACTCTTTATTTATATCCACTTCATTGCTGCAGTGGCAAATGATGCAATACACAGATGTTAAGTTCACTTCATTTAACTAAATCAATCACGCAGAGTACGGGAAGTATCATTGACGGGCCATTAAGTATTTCACTTAGCTATTATCATATGTCGGATGTCATATTCAACAATTATGACATGTTTTTAGCATGCTTTAATTGATTGCAGTGAAAAATCCGGCATAATATACTGGTGCTGCTATCTGGGTTAGTTCTACAGCTTTGTCAGTTCTGAGCTTCCATCTTCATGAATACAATGCTGGAAGTGCAGTGAAGATTGACACCTATATAGGCAGAACAGTAGGAGGCTGGGAGACTATACTTCTGCATAACAATGTGGATATGAATACAATGCAAGACCTCACAAAAGTTGAGTTAAATATCTTAAAGGGGTTGTTCCATGAAAACGATGCTGCATTTTCCAAACCAGCACCTGGATCTGAATACTTGTGTAATTGCATGTAATTACAAAATTTAGCATAGCCACTGAGCTATTCAATAAAATCTATCTGTATAGCGCCACCTGCTGTTTTTTTTTTTTTTAAATAATTTCTCTGTCTACTTCATTGAGTTTGACACACATGCTCAGTTTCATCCTTCAACTGCCTCCTTAGCTGTGATAGGGGGAGCTACAGCAGAAAGGACACACCTCCTGAGCTGCCAGCTTAATATAAATCTAGCAAAGCAACTGGAGCACTGAATGGGGAGATCTACGGATGCATGTGAGGTACAGGGCTGGTTTATTTAGAGATTGTCGTGTTCTATATAATGTCTAAGTTTTATTATATATATTTCATCATATAGTTGAAACATAGTATCCAAATGTATATTTTTTATTTAAATCCCATTCCTTATATAGCACCAACATATTCCACAGCAGTGTACAGAGACTGTCATCACCTATCTCAGACACAAACACTATAAGGAAGCTACCAGGCGGTCATTTTTTTAGAAAGTAGGGGGTATAATGGAGAGAACATAAAATCATGATTCAATTGTTGGCCTTGGTCGGACTCAATCCCAAGAACCTAGTGCCACAAGGCAACAGTGCTAACCAGTGAGCCACCAGGACTACAAACATAAGAATACATTTTATCTAGTGAAGTACTTTGATTTCCCTGAAAGTTCCCGTCATTGATTTCTGTAACGGATGCTGACAGTCCAAACAACCCAACATACGAAAGACTTACGGGACAATCGTCGTGTGGGTGTCTTGGCAGTTATTGTTAAGAAAAAGTTTAAAGGGGTTCTCCGAGCATGTAAACAGTGAAGAGGAGGCAGCGCTGATATGGCGCGCATCTCCTCTTCAAACAGCTGATCGGCGGGGGTGCCGGGTGTCGAACCCCTGCCGATCTGAAATTGATTACCTCATCAATATATATAACTCGGAGAACCCCTTTAAGGTTTGAAGTCAGAGTTTGAAAATGTACAATTAAGATGTTTTTCCTCAATTCTCCTTCCATAAGAAAGAAGAATGGGCGGAAAGCACAAATTGTAAGTGAGATAAAATATTTCAAAGAGCAGCATTGTTACCCTACCACTAAATTTGTCCTTTTCCCTTTTGTGTTTTGTCAGAAAATGAAGAAGTCAAGGAGACGACACTGCGAGAGCTTAAAATGCTTCGCACCTTGAAGCAAGAAAATATAGTTGAGCTGAAAGAAGCATTTAGAAGAAGAGGAAAATTATACCTAGTCTTTGAATATGTTGAAAAGGTAATGGGATAGAAATGTCATCCAGAAATCCAGTTCAAGCACCTGCGCCCGGAATCTGGCCGTGTGTGAATAACTGCCACTGGCAAATGTGAAGCACTATTTCTGCAAACCTATGCAGCTTACATGTTGTCTCTCTTTAGAGTAATCATCTTTGTACTATAGACTTACACAGCTGCATACCAGAGATCAGCAGTCAGGGGTCAGATTTTTACATGGAAGATTTCTATGGGAGAGTTTACATGGCATATTGTATGAGAGGTCATTGTGCACAGATGGGGAGTATATATTAACTGTGACCAACATCTAATGTGAGTGGTGGATTCTGTGATTTCTTTTTTTACGATGTCTCATGCTGTTCACAAGTTGACCTATTGTCTGCGGAGACATGGCATCCCACTCTTCTTGAAGGGCGGCCCTCAGGTCATTGAGGTTCTGGGGTACAGTTACGAGCCTCTACACGGCGACTCAGCTGATCCCATAGGTTTTCAATGGGATTCAGGTCAAAACTCAAGCAGATTCCCCGTTGACCATGTGCATACAGTGTAAAAATAAAGTTTTTTCAATAGCCGATTTGAAAAAAAAAAAGGCTTGAGAAGTGATGTGTTACTTCTTTGAAGCAGATTTGATTCTGGGTTTTATAGAAGTCAATGCGGATGCAGAGAAACCTCAACCAAATACTGTAAAAACTCCTCTAAAAACCACCATCAAATTACAAATCTGTCAGCTAGGAAGCTGGCTTACATTAAGAAGCGGCGCTGAATGCACCGAATTTATGTAGAGGCCGGCACAGGGCTTTATTAAGACCAGTGTCTAAAACGGCAGCTCTGAACCCGGACATACATGTTTTCACCCAGACAGCCCCCTGTTATGAGCATCTCCGATGCTCTCCTTTTCCTTGTGCTGAATCGTGCAAAAGCATTTTCAAAAGTTCCGATGAAGAACCGGGCTCTCCATATGGACTGCTAGGCGGAGGCTTCCGCCCAGCAGAGAGCCCTGTGATGTCACCAGCTCTGATGGGTGGGATCTAGCGCTGCCCTAGACTATAAAACAACTAGTGCACTGCTAAAGCCCGCCCTTCAGAGTCGATGATGTCACCGAATACACTGCTCGGCGGGAGTCTCCGCCCATTAGTGTATTGTTATAAACAAAAAAAACCTTGCCCTTAAAGATACAGTACAGGGCAAGGGAGAGTATTGGAGCATGAAATGCTCCAATGCTAATATCAGGGGGCTGCCTGGGTGAAAATGTGGGTATGTTGGGGTTCAGCTCTGAACCCGGCCAACCCCTTTAATAAATGACCCCCATTGTTTGCAAGTATCCAGATGCCATTTGAAGTACATTCCCTGTATCTGTCGTGAGGTCTGTAGAGAGGCGGAAGCCATGCTTGTGCAATACTATTATAGTTAATAGCAGATCTGAGAGATATTCTGCTTTTGTAGTTTGGGAAGGAGGGGTCTTGGCAACCCAGTATTGTGCCCTGCTAATGGAGAATTTGACATGAATACATCAATGAAAAGCAGACCTTTTTATGGGGAGTCATGGGACTCTCTTTCTCTATCCATACCCCAGAAACTATTCAATATTCAGGGTCAAAGCTTGAAGGGGTGCAGATCTAGCACTTGCACGCAGGCATTGGTAACTGAGGGGTCTCAGAGCCACCAGTAATATAAAATAGTACATTGTAAGTCGGGCTGTTACAGATTCTGAATTATGGTCCAGGAGCTTTACCTTGTGTCAGCCATTACTGTACAGATTCATACTTACTTCATACATTTTAATACTAAATTGTGGGAACGCCCCCAAATGCCCAGGAACCCTGCACTTCTGCAAAATTGGGACTGTTGTCAAGTCTGTATATTATCCATATGATTTTTTTCAGATACCTCCTCCAGACCTCCCACTGTGTTGAGAAAAAGTTTCAATACTGAAATAATCCATGCTATAGTTGTCTGTGCTGAAGTCGTCCTTTTTCCTGGCACTTGCCTTGAGACCCAGCAGCAGCATTGTCACATATATAACCATTTCCAGACAGGGCCATTTACCACCTTCCTGACCAAGTCTAATTTTGCAAATCTGACGTGTCACTTTATGTGGTAATAACTTTGGAACGCTTTTACTTATCCAAGCCATTCAGAGACTGTTTTCTCGTGACACATTGTACTTCATGTTAATGGTAAATTTAAGTCAATATTTTACCTTTATTTATAACAAAAATCCAAAATTTAACGAAAATGTGGAAAAATTCACTGATTTCTAAATTTGAATCTCTCTGCTTTTAAGACAGATAGTGATACTTCATAAAATACTTATTAATTAACATTCCCCATATGTCTACTTTATGTGACATAATTTCGGTAATGTCATTTTATTTTTTTAGGACGTTAGAAGGTTTAGAATTTTAGAAGCAATTTGTGAAATTTTTAAGAAAATTTCCAAAGTCAACTTTTTAAAGGACCAGTTCAGTTCTGAAGTCACTTTGTGGGGCTTACATAAAAGAACCAACCGAGAAATGACCCCATTTTAGAAACTACACCCCGCAAACTATTCAAAACTGGTTTTAGAAATGTTGTTAACCCTTTAAGTATTCCACAGGAATTAAAGAAAAATATATATATATATATATATAAATATTTTTTGCAGATTTTCCATTTTAATCAATATTTTCCTGGAACACATCAAGGGCTAACAACAAAACAAACCTCAATATTTATTACCCTGATTCTGCAGTTTGCAGAAACACCCCATATCTGGTCGTATACCGCTGTATGGGCACATGGCAGAGCACAGAATGCAAGGAGCGTCATATGGTTTTTGGAGGGCAGATTTTGTTGGAACAGTTTTTTGGCACCATGTTGCACCCTGAAAGTGACCAAAAAGTGACCACATTTTGTAAACTACACCACTCAAGGAATTTTTAAGGGGTGTAGTGAGCACTTTGACCCAACAGGTGTTTCATAGAATTTATAATACTTGGGTGTGAAAATGAAAAATTACATTTTTTTACAAGAAAATGGTGCTTTAGGCCCAAACTTTCTTTTTCACAAAAGATAACAGGAAAATATTTGCTACCCACTTTCTCCTCAATACACTAACACCGCAACTGTTGTCATAAACTGTTATTTGGAGATACGGCAGGGCTCAGAAGGGAAGGAGCAGCATCTGGATTTTCTAACATGGGATTTTCTGTCATGGTTTTTAAGAGCGATAACTTTTTTTATTTTTTGTTGACTGAGCTGCGTGAGGGCTTATTTTTTGCAGGACAAGCTGTAGTTTTTATTGGCACCATTTTGGGGTACATTTGGCTTTCTGGTAGTTTTTTATCTAATTTTTTGGGTGGTCACAAAAAAACCTATTTGGTGTCATTTTTCTATTTTTGTTTTTTACACCATTCACTCGATGGGGTAGATAATGTGATATTTTTATTGATCCGGTCGTTATGGACGCAAGGATACCAAATATGTCAATTTTTTATATATATTTTTACGTTTGACACTATAAAAACATTTTTAGAAAAAAAATCATGTTTTTGTGTTGCCACTTTCTTAGAGCCATAGTGTTTTCATTTTTCTAATTATGGCCTTGTGTGGGGGCTTGTTTTATGCGGGACGAGGTGACATTTTTATTGCTACCATTTTGGGGTACATACGACCTTTTGATTCATTAACATTATGTTTTTTTTTAGGTGAGCTGACTAAAAAAATCTGTTTTGGTGCAATGTTTATTTATTTATTTTTTATGGAGTTCATCTGATGGGGTACATCATGTGATATTATTATAGAGTTGGTCATTGCGGACGCGTTGATACCAAATATGTCTATTTTATTTATTTTTTTCTATTTTTAACAATTTTTTTAAAGGATGTATTTGGGGATTATTTTTTTACATGTGAAACTTTTTTTTTTTTTTTAAACACTTTTAATTTTTTTATTTTTTATTTTACACTTTGTGTCCCCCATAAGGTCATACAAGACCTTTGGGGGGGGACATTTAAATTTTTTTTTTTTGTTACTATTGATTTCTACTGTAACTGGGGCTGACATAGTAGCCCCAGTTACAGTGTAAATACATCCCCAGAGAGGCTGTACAGCAGTATACAGCGCTGTACAGCCTCAGTGCAGGGCTGACCGAGGTCTATGAAAGACCCGGCAGCTCCTGCACACTCCGGGCCCCGGGGTCACATGAACACCGGGCCGGGACAGGAAGCAGCATAGCGCTTTGTTCAGAAACGTCCATTCAGAGATAAATCGACTGCCCAAGGACGTTTATAGTCAATGGGCGGTCAGGAAGTAGTTAATATTTCTATTTGGCAGAAAGCTACCAACAATAATTCCTTACTTACTACTTATTAAATAATGCTTTACTTTTACATAAACTGTGTAATACATACACATAAAAAACAATAATCACATGCCAAAGCTTCCAACAGTTTAAAGCTTTTCCAAGGACTTGGTCCAAATCAGCCAGTTCATGTAAGCATATCTGTATGAAATTCAGAGGGCTGTGCAGCAGTATGTTCCACATAACGGATTGGTCACTGAATTGTGTCACACGATAGTTTGAAATAACTTGGTTCGGGGAGAATGAAATGTTATAAGGATTTCATTTCCAACTGACATTGAAACTGAACGGTCAGAAAATATACAACCATGACGCTTTCTGTATCAGCTTAGGCATGACAGTCTCAAGCTGCAGAGGATGGAATCGAGATGGCCCTAAGACTTCTATAGAGCCCATCTTCTGCAGCGAGGAGAGAGAGCGTGATAGGCAAGCACTTCTCTTTCCTTCTTCTACCGATCGGTGGTGGTCTCAGGACTCAAACCCCCATGATCAACACTTTTCATATGTCTCTATGACCCGTTAATGCATCTTCAATAGAGATGAGCGAGCACTAAAATGCTCGGGTGCTCGTTATTCGAGTCGAACTTTTCCCGATGCTCGGGTGCTCGTTTCGAATAACGAACCCCATTGAAGTCAATGGGAGACTCGAGCATTTTTGCAGTGGACCAAGGCTCTGCCTAGGGAAGGCTGGGTGAAAACCTGGAAACCTCAGAAAATGATGGAAACACCACGGAAATGGACAGGAAACAGCAGGGGCAGCATGCATGGATGCCTATGAGGCTGCCTAATCCCACCATTACCCCAAATTCTCAGGCAACAGCCTGGTGGTTACCCTCATGGCAATTGTGCTCACCCAGACCAAGAAAGGCGAGGCAAATACCCATCACATGTTAGGGAAGCACCCAACTAGGTGCAACGAAGGTCCATCACCGCCTGCTGATGCACTGCTGTGCTATCCCCCTCCCCACGACGCAGGCATAAGCCTGACACATCATGGTGACAGCGTAGTGACACCAACAAGTGACCAAGTTAGATTGAGGTAGCAGTCAAATGTCTGTAGGCGAGCCTCCAAAAAATTTGTTTTGGAGTGTCCGAAGTTGACCCTCCTAAAAAATTGTTTAGGAGTGTCTGTAGTTGACCCTTCTGTAAAATATTTTATTTGTTTTCCCTGTTATTAGTTAATGTACAACCCATGGCTGGCATGGTGGGAATATATAGGTTTTGCGTCACAGACGATCCACTGCACCGTTACATTTTCTTCATCATTGCCAATTACTTTTTCACTAACTGTTGACTGGCAATGATAAAGGGTAAGGTGAATCCACTGTGGAAGAAAAGTGTCATCCTCCTACAATTCTACACTTGCTCTCAATTGAAAAGGGGATGTTCTCGCCGTGGCCTTCCTCATAGTGGCCGCTTCTGCGGACAACAGAGGTGGTGTACCTACTGACAGCCTGACCGAACACGATAGCAGACGGGGAGACACTCCCTCATGTAAAATTGTTTAGGAGTGTCTGTAGTTGACCCTTCTGTAAAATATTTTATTTGTTTTCCCTGTTATTAGTTAATGTACAACCCATGGCAGGCATGGTGGGAATATATAGGGAAGCACCCAACTAGGTGCAACGAAGGTCCATCACCCATGCCGGCACTGCTCTCCTATCCCCAGCCACACGATGCAGACATAAGCCTGACACAGCATGGCGGTGACACCAGCAAGTGACCAAATTACATGAGGTAGCAGGGGAGCCACCCAAAAATTTAGCCAGACGCAGCATGGCGGTGACAACAGAGTGACCGAGTTAGACTGAGGTAGCAGGAGGTGAAGCATCCTCCAAGTGGGCAGTACATGAGCGGCCCCAGGGTCAGACTCGGTCAGAGTATGTGAAATGTTCAGGGTGGCCGAACGCCGGGCTCGACGGCGGACCCGTTTCGGGTTATCGATTGTCGAAATGTTGGCTGACATCAAGTTTAGTATCTGTTCTTATCAGTTGCTGTGGCTGTTGGTGGTAAAGTGGTGAGCATAGCTGCTTCCCAAGCAGTTGACCCGGGTTCAATTCCCGTCTATCGCAGGAGGCAATTAAAAGAAGAACCAAAAAAAAATCAGTACAATATCTAATATGTCCCCTACCCGGGTAAATTGTTTGGAGAGAGGGCCTGTAGGTGGGGGGCAGGCTGGGGGGAAGGAGGTTGAGCTGGAAGAGCCAGAGGAGTGCCCCCTGGGCTAGCGTGTATGGTGGTTACAACAGCCGGATGGAGTTCGAATGACGACGCAGGACCCCAACTTAAAAATTTAGCATCAACCGGTACAATTGTCAATTATGAGATTGATCAAGTGTGGTATGTGTTCTATGTATACTACTCAGTTTAATACCGTATATGGCACCTATCCGGAAAAATAGTTTGGAGAGAGAGAAAGAGAGGAAAAAGACGTAAATTGTTTGGTGAGAGGGCCTGTAGGTGGGGGGCAGGCTGGGGGGAAGGAGGTTGAGCTGGAAGAGCCAGAGGAGTGCCCCCTTGGCTAGCGTGTGTGGTGGTGACAACAGCCGGATGGAGTTCGAATGACGACGCAGGACCCCAACTTAAAAATTTAGCATCAACCGGTACAGTTGTAAATTATGAGCTTGATCAAGTGTGGCATGGGTTCTATGTATTCTTCCCAGTTTAATACCGTATATGGCAGCTATCCGGAAAAATAGTTTGGAGAGAGAGAAAGATAGGAAAAAGATGTAAATTGTTTGGTGAGAGGGCCTGTAGGTGGGGGGCAGGCTGGGGGGAAGGAGGTTGAGCTGGAAGACCAGAGGAGTGCCCCCTTGGCTAGCGTGTGTGGTGGTGACAACAGCTGGATGGAGTTCGAATAACGACGCAGGACCCCAGCTTAAAAATTTAGCATCAACCAGTACAGTTATAAATTATGAGCTCGATCAAGTGTGGCATGTGTTCTATGTATACTACTCAGTTTAATACCGTATATGGCAGCTATCCGGAAAAATAGTTTGGAGAGAGAGAAAGAGAGGAAAAAGATGTAAATTGTTTGGAGAGAGGGCCTGTAGGTGGACCTCCGGAAAAATTGTTTGGAGAGAGGGCCTGTAGGTGGACCTCTGGAAAAATTGTATGGAGAGAGGGCCTGTAGGTGGACCTCTGGAAAAATTGTTTGGAGAGAGGGCCTGTAGGTGGACCTCTGGAAAAATAGTTTGGAGAGAGGGCCTGTAGGTGGACCTCTGGAAAAATTGTTTGAAGAGAGGGCCTGTAGGTGGACCTCTGGAAAAATTGTTTGGAGAGAGGGCCTGTAGGTGGACCTCTGGAAAAATTGTTTAGAGAGAGGGCCTGTAGGTGACCTGGAAAGTTTGGAGACAGGGCCTGTAGGTGGACCTCTGGAAAAATTGTTTGGAGAGAGGGCCTGTAGGTGGACCTCCAGAAGAATTATTTAGAGAGAGGGCCTGTAGGTTGACCTCCGGAAAAATTGTTTGAAGAGAGGGCCTGTAGGGGGCCCTCCTGAAAAATTGTGGTAAAAGAGTGCCAGTTGGACCTCTAAAAAATGGCGTTTTTTTCGTCAGCGTTAGGCAAAGACGACAAGGAGGAGGAGTAGGAGGAGTAGAGAAGAGGAATCGGATACATAAGTAATGTAAATCTTTAGCTGCTTTCCCCCGGAGGAGATTTGAATTCCGGTGAAATCCAGGCTTTGTTCATTTTAATAAGCGTCAGCCTGTCAGCGCTGTCAGTTGACAGGCGTGTACGCTTATCGGTGATGACGCCACCAGCTGCACTGAATACCCGCTCTGACAGCACGCTAGCGGCAGGGCAGGCCAGCACCTCCAAGTGTCACGAGTGGTCTTGCGTCTGGAATCAGACGTTCTGCGCGGCTTTCTAAGTGACAGGTTTGACAGGCTATTCCCTGTGGTTTGGGTGCTGTTCACCACACCCCTTTCCCTCAGCTGTTGCCGCTGGGCAATTAGCTGTCTCCTACTTACCTCTTCCTCTCCCAGTATCCCTTGCGGGTTATATCTGCTACATACCTGGTTGAGAGTGGTGTGGATCTCGGCTGAGATCCTGTTGCTGAGTTCTACTTAAAGTTAAGTGTTTTCCCTTCCTTTGGTTATTCCTGTTTGAGTCTCCTGTTCCTCCTTACGCTTGGAGGAACAGGTTACTCTCTTGTGTCATTAGACTGCAGGGTGTTCTAGGGTTTATTCAGATTAGGTTCCTGTGTATGAGCTTTCCTACCACCCGGGTTAGTTCATACTGGTAGCCAGCTAGGGCCTAGTCTTAGGGTCCCCTGCAGGAGGTGACCAGTTCCCTGGTTTTGTCTGTTCCCATCCCTCATACGCTCGGTGTGGCTTTTCCCCCCACACCCGAGCGTGACATTATAAACCGCCACTAACAAAAATTTATGTCATTTTTGTGCTGACATGGATGCTATTGCTACACTGGCTGAACGGCTGCAGGGACTCAGCTTGGAGGTGGCTGACATCCGCAACCAGATTCAGAGACCACAGGCTGGTGGTTCTGGGGGTGCTGAGTGTCAGGGCCTGTTTGGAGCCTAAGGTCCCCCTCCCGGATAGATTTTCTGGGGAATGTGATAATATTGTTCTATTTAGGGAGGCGTGCAAATTGTATTTCAGACTGCGTCCACATTCTTCTGGTAATGAGGAACAGAAGGTTGGTGTGGGTCATCTCGCTGCTTAAAGGGGATGCGCAGTCATGGGCCTTTTCTCTACCGGCCGGATCGCTGTCTCTCCGGTCGGTAGATGAATTTTTCAAGACCCTAGGGATTATCCTATGATGACCCGGATCGTATCTCCCTGGCGGAGACCCAGATACGTAACCTTTGTCAGGGTGAGCGGCCGGTTGAGACTTATTGCTCTGAGTTTCGGAGGTGGGCGACCAATACTGAATGGAACGATCCGGCTTTACGTAGCCAATTCTGTCAAGGTTTGTCTGAAAGGTTGAAGGACGCTTTGGCCTTTCAGGAAACCCCTGTGTCTTTGGAAGCCGCTATGTCTCTTGCTGTACGCATGGATAGGCGCCTGAGAGAGCGATCTAGGGGCCCCCACTCTCAGGACGTACTATCACATAGTGTACCAGCTTCCTATGACACTTTGGGTGAATATTCCCCTAGGTTGATGTCTGGGGATGAACCTATGCAATTAGGGGGAGCCACTCCTGTAGCCACCCGCAATCATCTTGGTAATAAAAAAGGGTGTGTGTTTTTTCTGTGGTCAGAAAGGACACTTTATCAATGTATGTCCATGCTTCCTATCTCTAAAGGAGAGAAAAGAAATGGGGGCGTTGAATTCTCATCTCACTCTTGGTGGAGTGGGTAGGGAGACTGAAAATGTGCATTTGTCTTCATCCTGCAGTACCCGTTTTCTCCTGACTGCCGAGGTGGCGCTAGAATCAAAGGTTGTGAAAATTGAGGTGTTTATTGACAGCGGGGCAGGGGTGAACTTGATTGATGCTCAGTTTTGTCCGTATGCATGGATTGTCACCAAGTTCTTTGGATAAGAGGATTTCTGTGTTTGCCATTGATTCTGCACCTCTCTCTCAGAAGTGTTTGTCTCAGATGGTGCATGATATCAAATTAAGAGTGGTGAATTTCATCAGGAGCTTATTTCATGTTTTGTGTTGGAAGGTCTTCCTGCTCCTGTGGTTCTGGGTTTACCGTGGTTAAGCAAACATAATCCGTCCATTGACTGGCATACTAGACAAATTGTGGATTGGGGCGATTATTGTGTTGACAATTGCCTTAATACATCTTTTTCTGCTTTAACCACTAAGACTCTTCCTTCTTTTATATCGGATTTCTCTGATGTATTTTCTGAAGGTGGATGTCAGGATTTACCCCCTCACCGGGAATACGATTGTCCTATCAATCTTATCCCTGGAACAAGATGCCTAAATCTAGGCTGTATAACCTTTCTGGACCTGAGAGAACGGCCATGAAGGAATATATTGCTGAGAGTTTGGCCAAAGGACATATTAGGCCTTCCAAATCTCCTGTGGCAGCAGGGTTCTTTTTGTTAAAAAAAAGGACGGATCCCTTAGGCCATGTCTGGATTTCCGTGAACTCAATAGGATTACTGTCCGTGATCCGTACCCCCTTCCTTTGATTCCTGACTTGTTTAACCAGATTGTGGATGCCAAGGTGTTCTCGCAAGTTGGACTTAAGGGGGGCATATAATCTGGTCAGGATCAAGGAAGGGGATGAATGGAAGACGACCTTTAACACTCCTGAGGGCCACTTTGAGAACCTGGTCATGCCTTTTGGGTTGACCAATGCTCCTGCTGTCTTCCAGCATTTTGTTAATGACATTTTTCATCATCTTGTGGGGAGGTTTGTAGTCGTGTATTTGGATGACATACTAATTCTATTCTCCAGATATTGTGACACATCAGGATCACGTGAGGCAGGTGTTGCAAATCTTAAGAGATAACAAGTTGTATGCAAAATTAGAGAAATGTGCTTTTGCTGTACATGAGGTGCAATTC